>JBBPBX010097760.1:0-12804 GCA_038048925.1 Garcialebias charrua
ATCAGCTACTTGTTTTTACATTCAAGTTGAATGGACCGATTAGCTTTTGTTTTCCACTACAGAGTACAGGCATAAAATTTTGCAAAAAAATAAATAAAAAATAAAAAAGTTGCTATGGCCCCTATTGTAAGTCCCGCAGAAAAATGGCTGGTAATATGTTAATGATTACTTACTTTATTTTGTTTTAGTTTAGGGCCTACTACTAATGCTAACTGTGAAATGCTAATAGCTAATCGCTAACTGCTAAAAGAAAGAAACTCACAAATCGACGGCGCGGGGGAAACTATCAAGTCATGCAACACTACACTGCAAAGATAAAGCCCTACAATTCCGTTTTACTCAGTTTGAAGTTTCTTTCATATTACATTTTAATACATTGTCAGAAACTAATGTTAGCGCCGGGGTTAGCATAAGTGGGGAAAGTCGATGTTAACCCGCCTTACTAAAGATAATGATTAAAACCAACTGTTTGCCTTTTTCGTAGAGTACACTGCAAAGATAAAGCCCTATAATTCCGTTCTGTTTGAGGTTTATTTCATAATACATTTAAATACACTTACCACAAGCATGCGAAAGTCCACTGCCTCCGCTCAGCTCAGGTCCGCATGGATGCGCCGCTCCAAGACGCATGCGCGGGAATTGCGAGATTGCGCGATAAATCAAGTGATAAATAATGAAGTCAGAACAAAACAATTCATTCGGTGGAAGAAGGAGAACAACAGGAAAGGCTGCCTTGATCTTCTCTCGTAAATAAGCGACAGGACATGGTTTGAGCAACAGGAAGTGATGTTTACATTTCAGAATAAAATACTTTTTATTTATTTATTTCTTGTATTGCGTTATTAGGTGTAGTCATAGTCTTAAATATAATAGTTTAGTCATAGAATAGTCATAAATGATAGTTTTACAGCTTTTTTGTACAAATAAATCCGTATAGAGCTAGGATTAGTCCGCCCGTGGTGATTTTATTCTGTAAATACGGAAGTTGTGCTCGTTCCTTTTCCTGTTGGTGCGACGTAATCTTCAAAAGTTGACTCCGGCACTGCTGCGTCTGTTGCTTTCAAAAATAAGGAAGGCGCAGTTGGCTTGCAGTCTGGGACCAGATCAGAGCCAGATGTCAGTTTGTAAACCTCTGAGGCTGGCGCATTCGGTCTGCAGGCAAAAACCGGATCAGAACCACACCCAGCTGCAGCTCATTATCTCAGAATCGGGGTGGAACTGGCACACAACACCACGCCGTCTCTGACTGTTATGCGGATCTGGCGACTTGTAAACGAGCCCGGTAAGGAGTTGGCTCAGAGGTGTAAACCGCATCTGACTGTTATGCGGATCTGGCGACTTGTAAACGGATCCGGCCCAAATGTAAATGCTGTCTGGGTAGCTTCCAAGTCATGTGACCTGTTGACCCAAAATCACAGTGAAATAATTATGCTAGTCTCTATAAATGAGGCACAGTCATTTGTTTTCTGTTTTAAGTCATATTAATCAGACTCCATGAAGCGGACTGACGAGAGCACTGCACCAATGAAGACACGGAGCTTGAATATTTAACGTCCAACTTGAAAATAACTTCACTGCGGTCAAGAGGCAGGTGATCAGACAGATCAGTCAGAAAATGAATCATTCCTGCATGAATAGATGAAACTGAAACACTAACACGCTTCAGGGTCAGCTGATCACCTTGTTACAACTTGTGAAAGTTATTCTTCAGTTAAAGGCACACTATATTACCAAACAGTTGTACTAGCTCATAACTAATAAGTTCACAACAGTCAAATGTCGTTAAGGAGTTGACCGAACTATAAAGTTTTGAGCTCAGTTGAGATTTATGCCACTTTAATTGAAGAGGGCTCAATATTTCAGAGTTAATTTGTTTGGAACGCTCAAAAGTTTTAGAAACCAGTGTGACGTTAGCAACGTCATCACGTTCTGGTGGGTGGGGTCTATCTCTCCCTCGGGTGAGATGAGTCAAGCCCGAGAGACACTCATGCGTCCTCAGGTACGCCACTCTACGCGCGCATTTTGTGCGCATGTGTTTTGCTGATATGCTTCAGCATATGTCAGAAACTATCAGCTTTCAAACGCTCGCGTTCTCCTTGTTGTAATATGAGCAGCTGCACACGGAGGGGACTCAACTGAGCTCGCTGATTGGTTACTTGCTGACACGCCTACTGAAATGATTGACAGCCAGCTCATGTAGCGCCTTGAAGACCGCGGCGGTGTTCATGCGGTGTTTCTACTATATATGTTGTAAAAAGTTCTCTCAGAAATAAAAATAATAACAGGGAGTGCTTTTCCTGCAGCACACAGCCCACCAGGGATATTTAAAACATCGCCGCACCCAGGTAGGACCTGAATTCATTCATTTCAATCATCGAGTGAACGGAGGAAGAAGCGGTTACTTGACTTTAGGCAAAAAAACAAAAGAAAAGGCCCGATCAGCGATAAAGAAGGGGAATTTATTTAATTTGTGTAACATACAAAACAGTCCGGCGCCGGGGAAGTTTATGTTCAGACACCGCGCATCGCGTATGCGTAGTAAAAAAAAACTTTTGCGCGTACGTGCCCTGAGGGGCTACGCGGGGCTACGCTTTTGCCACAGCGTACGTACGCTGTGTATAGGCGTATTGTGAGGACGCTCGAGTGTATCTCGGGCTTCAGCCATCTTGAATTTGCCTCGATGCGGAGAATTTTTTTGCCAGCCTGTGGATGTGAACTACGGTTTAATTTGTTTTTATTTGTTTGCAAGGCGCATTTCCCACCCACCCCCGCTTCAAACCACCACCACCTCAGTTTTTCTCAGTCTTATTGTCCTCGTTTTCATAAGCGGCGTCTTATCATCAGCCCTGATTTGGTAAGTAAGACAACGTTATTTTATTTTCTTAAACTGAATTTCGATAACTAGTCTTAAATTATGAGCTGGGGATACATTTGTATAATGTGCACAGTGAATGCTATAACTTCAGAAGTCGTTAAATGTGACAAATACGATATGCTTTTCTGGATGAACTACATTTCCCATAATGCATGTTTGCTCGGGACAAGAGGCCCGTGAAGCCGTTTGAAACGTAACGTTATCTCTGCTTTACGGTTTCTGTCGGATTTCCCCGCTGTTCGCCGGTTCGGTCCACCTGCTTACCGTTTCGGTTATTTTTTCACTTATTAAATGTTTTTAACGGGAGAATATGTGCACAGCGGAACTAAATTTCCTGGGCGCATTTCAGCACGGCGCTATTATCTTGCAGCACGCTTAGCATTAGCAACCTAGCATGCATCTCGTGTGGGTATGTGTGTACTAGCGTGAAACGAAAAATGCTGAACAACATAATGTCTCGTGATGCTGACCGAGCCTGTGTTTGTATTTCTTCGTAGGTTCAAGTGTGTGGTTGTGAGATCATCTCTAAACCGTTAAGGTAGGATATATTTAGAAATAGTTCCAGTGAATTTGGTTTTATTTTATGTGTTATTTTGAAATGTGGGGTCCACAGGAAAAAAACTTTGATCACTTGGACTCTTTCTTAATACTTTGTTAACAGCAAAAACCATCAATAACCGAATTGGAAATCCTAAAAGCCCACAATTTTGATGCTTTGCTTGTTAATAAATAACTTGCTTATTTTTGTAACATTTCCATTTCTACTATAATTAGTAGGGATGCACCGATAAATCGGCCGGCCGATCGATCGGCTCCGATTTCCTTAATTTGGGGAGATCGGTGATCGGCCGATCTTTAAATGAGAAGCCGATTTTATCTACCGATTTTATCTGCCTCAGCAAAGGTTGGAAAAGCCTGAAAATTTAGGGTGCATTTTGACCTTTTAACACATGAAAATCGGTATCGGCCAAAATCGGAATCGGCAGGTCAGACTTTCTAAAAATCGGTAATCGGTGATCGGCCAGAAAATTGAAATCGGTGCACCCCTTATTAGTGTAATTTAGTTTATAATTGGTATATTTAAATCCTGCTATTTAGCAGTATGTATTATTTAAGAAATGTTTTTGAAAATGAATAAATCATCTTTCTGCACATTGTGTACAGATATCGGGGTACAAAAGGTGAGAGACGTCTTGGACAGATGGCCATCCCTACTTATGGATTCACAGGTAAAAAAATAAAATGTTGTACAGTCTGTTTTAAAGAATGACATTTAACTTTCCATTTCTAACTTGGTTCTGACACATCCCTAATACAAATGCACTTTGTTTTGCTATCTGCCAACAGAAAACTTCTTAAAATATCTTCACATTTCTGTTCATTATTCCTCTTTGTACATTTGTGTAATTGTGTCCATGTACAGGTGTTTGCAGAGTTCCACCGAATCAACAATGTTAACCTGCGCAATCAATTCTACAAGGAGCTGGACAGATACACGCCGAAACTCATAACCTTATTCAGAGACAAGGCCACCATGACGGGCAAGATAGCGGAGGAGCTAACCAAGCTCATGAGGGTGTATGACCTTCAGGTGAATATTGAACTTTGCATGATTCAGAAACAATTGTAAAACAGCAGCCATACTTTAAAGTGCCTGAACTGTGTCCCGAGGTTAGGGGATTATGCCATGAACACATATTCAAATCAGCTTCAATTTTAGGAAGTCCTAATAAAAACTGTTTTCATAAAATTTGATTTACAATTTTAAGTTTTTTCCTTTGGGAGTTATTAAAGTATTTGCAATACAAAGTTATTAATTTGGATGATAAAGGTTTGTATTTGTGTATACAATACTATTGTCATGGATATTTTTGGTCCATAGGAACAACATGATGTAAATATGAGACGGGCCCTCATCCTTCATGCACTTCCTGTATACCTGCGTGAAGATGCCTCCAAGTTCTTCATGACCTGTAATGTAAGTAATACTGTGCTATCCATTCCAGAGGACTATTCCATAAAGGAGGTTCAACAAACCTTGACTTTTTTCAATTACTTGCTGCAATCTTCATCAGAAGTCACGTGGTGTAACTGACGTGTCTGCCAGCTGATTTTAACCAAGCAAAAATCAGCTGGCAGACTTCCTGCCATTTGCTGGAAGTAATCCAAATGTGAAGGTACTAACAAACAGCACTGGTCTGATGAAAACAAAAAATTTTAACTACACTCTGAACTCTGAGTTGATGTGTTATCCCTCCAGAAAATGTTTGCTTCCTGTTTTTCCCCTGTTGCCATGGTGAATCACAGTAACGGAGCTACGTTGATGGTGGCTTTTTACTAGTCGTCAGGCAGGAGCTCAACTCAAAGTCAATTTAACAAACTCCAGGGTTCCCACGGGTCCTTAAAAAAGTCTTAGTTTTTATTTGAAATTTTTAATTTCTTAAAAAGTCTTAAATTCACTGAAAATGTAGCTTTAGGTATTAAAGTAGATTAGGGTATTTTAAGTACTGATAGATAAAAGGAGATCAATGAAAATAATGTTTGACTCTGTTTACAGCGGATATGTAGCTTCAATTTGTTTTAGAAGTAAACATAACAAAATAATCCAACTTCTCTTCCTACACGCTGCAGAACTTATGTGCAACGATACAAATAACAATAATTTCTTTGTCAAAACACCTAATTTCCCAAAATCTAGTCTGCAACAGTTATTTGAGGGATGTGAAAGATAAGTGTGAAACAAACATAAGATATAAGCAAAGACAATGGTTTAAACATGTAGCTAAGTTGCAGTCTAAGTCCTAGGTGCTAAGTGACAGTAATGTCTAGACATCATTAGCATAATTAGTATAGTAAACTTGAAGGAATGAACTCATTCTTGTATTTGTGTTTTGTAGGCAGCAGATGGTCCAGACCTCACTGACACTCCGGTGGCTCTTCTGACAGTCGTCCCAGATGACACTACTGATGCAGCCATGTTCAGCCCTGAGAGCATTTTATTGTCGTGGAGGATGAAATGATTGCAAGTGGTCCCACAAATCTGGCTGACTCATTTCTCCTGCTCCTTGGGTACATCTAACGTAACTAACGAAACGACTGTTCAATTCATGCACTATACACGTTTAAAGATCCACTGACATCATCTTTGAACTTTGCATGAAATGTCACAAGATATATATCTTGTATCATTCAACTACAGGTAGTCCCCGACTTTCGAGCGAGTTCCGTCACTAGGGGGCGCTCGTAAGTCAAAAATTCGTAAGTAGGATCACATAGTAAAAAAAAAATAAATATAAAATTTTTTTATTTTTTTTTTTTTTTTATTTTATTTATTTTTTTATAAATGAATACATGTACAGTACTGGACAGTCACCAAGCACTTAGCCTATCCTAACACAGTTTTTAAAGATGAAGGAATAAGTTGAATTGTCTCCCTTTCACATAAAGGGAGCAAGCTCCCTATGGAGCCTGCAGGGAGGAGGGAGACAATTCAACTGACTCCTTCATCTTTAAAAACTGTGTTAGGATAGGCTAAGTGCTTGGTGACTGTACAGTACTGTACATTTATCTATTTATTAAAAATATACAGTATATACAGTATTTTTATTTTTTTATTGTTTTTTATTTATAAATAGATAAATGTACAGTACTGTACAGTCACCAAGCACTTAGCCTATCCTAACACAGTTAAGGAGTCAGTTGAATTGTCTCCCTCCTCCCTGCAGGCTCCATTCCCATAAAGGGAGCTAGCTCCCTTTATGTGAAAGGGAGACAATTCAACTCACTCCTTCATCTTTAAAAACTGTGTTAGGATAGGCTAAGTGCTTGGTGACTGTACAGTACTGTACATGTATTCATTTATAAAAAAAAAAAAGTAAAAAAAAAAATATTTTTATTTTTAATTTTTTAAATGAGATGCATGCTCGTAAGTCCGGGACCTCGTAAGTAAGAGCGCTCGTAAGTCGGGGACTACCTGTATGTTCGTTTTTGCAAACAAAATGATAAATTAATGAAAATTCCTTTCAAAGTGAGTTTAAAATTAAAAACCGTGTTTCTTCACGGGACATCCGACTACACGCGAATGCAACATCTGTGACGTAGGAGAAAGAACCTTCAGTCTGCGTCCGCTAGGATAACATAACGTATTCTCTGCCAGATCGCCTTTTTTTTAATAACTTGAAAAATGCAGGTACCATACGTTGTGTCGCATTTGAGTGTTCTAATATCATCAGTGAACAAGTGAGCCTTTTCACTTTCCCAAAAGATGTAAACCTTTGTCAAGTATGGAATAAATAAAGCTGCCCCCCCCTCGGAGATCCCTCGCTTCCTGAAAAGGTAAGACTCAATTAAATACGGGTGCAGACCTAAATTAGAACCTGCTGTTTCTGCTCATCTAACTTGCTGCTTCCCAAACTGAAGACAAATCGCTCAAATCTTCACTTAGATTGATAATTTTGTTGTTTTATTTCTTGTCCGCCATAAATATTTAAAAGGGGCGTTCTAAAGACGGTCTTTCTCCTACGTCAAATGTTGCATTCGCGTGTAGTCGGAATGGATGTCCCGTGAAGAAACACGGTTTTTAATTTTAAACTCACTTTGAAAGGAATTTTCATTAATTTATCATTTTGTTCGCAAAAACGAACATAGTTGAATGATACAAGATATATATCTTGTAACATTTTATGCAAAGTTCAAAGATGTCAGTGGACCTTTAAAGTGTATGTGACATCATCTTTCTACTTTGCATAAAATGTTACAAGATATATATCTTGTAACATTCAACTATGTTCGTTTTTGTAACAAAAGGATAAATTAATGAAAATTCCTTTCAAAGTGAGTTTAAAATTAAAAACCGGGTTTCTTCACGGGACATCCGACTACACGCAAATGCAACATCTGTGACATAGGAAGGAGGAAGTCTTTAGAACACCCCTTTTTAAATATTCATGGCGGACAAGAAATAAAACAACAAAATTATCAATCTAAGTGAAGATTTGAGCGATTTTTCTTCAGTTTAGGAAGCAGCAAGTTAGATGAGCAGAAACAGCAGGTTCTAATTTAGCTCTGCACCCGATTTAATTGACTCTTACCTTTTCAGGAAGCGAGGGATCTCCGAGGGGGGGGGCAGCTTTATTTATTCCATACTTGACAAAGGTTTACATCTTTTGGGAAAGTGAAAAGGCTCACTTGTTCACTGATGATATTAGAACACCCAAATGTGACACAACGTATGGTACCTGCATTTTTCAAGTTATAAAAAAAAAAGGCGATCTGGCAGAGAATACGTTATGAGTTATCCTAGCACGCAGACTGAAGGTTCCTTCTCCTACGTCACAGGTGTTGCATTCACGTGTAGTCGGACGTCCCGTGAAGAAACACGGTTTTTAATTTTAAACTCACTTTGAAAGGAATTTTCATTAATTTATCATTTTGTTTGCAAAAACGAACATAGTTGAATGATACAAGATATATATCTTGTGACATTTTATGCAAAGTTCAAAGATGATGTCAGTGGATTTAAAGCTCCACTGACATGTTCTTTTAACTTTTCAAAAAATGGCACAACATATATAAATATTAAGATAGACCTCTGACCGTTTTTGCTAAAATAATGTTCAATGAATGAAATTTCCTCTCAAAATATTTTAAATTTAGCGCCGTTTTTTTAGACCGTAAATCCGGATTTTCCGGTCACGTGTCAGCAGAACCGATCTGACGTCACGGAAAGGTTTATATTCTCCGTGTTGCTTCTGTAAGAGTTATCACGATAGCTCTGCTGCCATCTGGTGCTCAATGTGAAACCTCCCTTGAAAAAAAAAAGCAATACGGAGAATATAAACCTTTCCGTTCGTTGTGCATCACTCAAAATAACTTTTTTTTCCCCAAACTGAAGCCAAATCGCTAAAATGTAGTTTTAATTGGCTAAATTCGACGGATGCGTTTATATTTTTGTCCATTCAATGTACGGTTTGAGCAGAGTTCAGTATCGGACGTGACGTCAGATCGGTTCTGCTGACACGTGACCGGAAAATCCGGATTTACGGTCTAAAAAAACGGCGCTAAATTTAAAATATTTTGAGAGGAAATTTCATTCATTGAACATTATTTTAGCAAAAACGGTCAGAGGTCTATCTTAATATTTATATATGTTGTGCCATTTTTTGAAAAGTTAAAAGAACATGTCAGTGGAGCTTTAAGGTTCTGTTAACGCTTACCTTGATGCAGTACCTGATGTTGCCAGTTGACGTAAGGCACAGTTGAAACAACTACAGTACAGTACTTTATTTTAATGTTTTTTTTTTTTTGTTTCCTTAAGTGCCTTAATGTTTTTAAACAGTGTTAAATGGCAGCACATTGTAAATGTTGTTGTTGTTGAGGATGGATTATACTTATACTTGTTAATACATAAATATAACCACATTGGCGTATTGCTCAAAGTTTATGCACTAAAATAACTTGTGGGAAACGACTGTTCAGTTCATGCACTATACACGTTTAAGATTCTGTTGCCTAATGCCTACCTTGATGCAGTACCTGATGTTGCCAGTTGAAGTAAGGCACAACAACTACAGTACATAATGTTTTTTTTTTTAAGTTTCCTTAAGTGCCTAAATGTTTTTAAACCGTGTTAAATTGCAGCACATTATTGTTGTTGTTGAGGATGGATTATATTTATAAGCTAGAGTTTTAATCCTTTGAGTTTTTCTCTTAAGGTGCTGGAGCCATCTCCTTTTTCGTTTGTTTTAATTTATGACTGTATACTGTATATATATTTAATAAAATAATTTGTTAAAAAATTGAGTATTTCATGGGTCAATTTTGAGTAAATATTTCCCAGATTATGAGCTGAGTAATATAGAAAATTTTAAGTTTATTTCAAGCCGTATTTGAGTTGAAAATTATAAAAAATTTGAGTGTATTTCAAGTATATATGAGCTGAAATTTTTGAAAATTTTAAGTGAAGTACTCCATAATTATAAGTTGAAAATTATAAAAAATTTGAGTGTATTTCAAGTATATATGAGCTGAAATTTTTGAAAATTTTAAGTGAAGTACTCCATAATTATAAGTTGAGAAATATCAAGATTTTTAAGTTAATGTTGAGATAATTTAAGACAACTGCACATGCAATTTTTAATTTGTATAAACTTAAAAATTTTAAAAACATCACTCAATTTTTATTATGTAATCTGTTACAAAAAAACTTTTGAGTTCTGTGAACTTATTAGGGTTTACAGTGTGTGCGAGGAGGCCGTGTTGGTCATGCAGACTGTATTTATTTTAATTTTTTTTTAAATAGAGCTCATTAGGACGGTATATAAATCACTACCCCGTCTCATTTAGGCAACAAGCCTCTGGAGGCTGTGGCTTTTTGTGATTTAGAATAACCACGAGGTGCCGTTGGGCTGAACGTGGCTCGGAGGAAAGAGGAATTAAATTACCGGGGCTCTGCGTTTTAACGGCGTTATTAAAAACATGTAATCGTTAATTGCGCTCCAACAGTCTTGGCTGTGATGTAGTCTGCTGATGATGGACAGGAGCGTCAAAATCCACGCTGTAAAACCAGTCGTAGTCCCATTTGTTTAAAAAAAGAAAGAAAAATCAATCAAATTCTGGTGCCTACAATTCCCACAATGCAGGTAGATGTTCAGCTGTTGAGCATATCAAAAGCAACAGCAAGAAACATAAGAAAGAATATTATAGTAAATTATTAGATAAAACTAATGGTGATATGAAAGCAACATGGCGAGTAATGAATGGTGTACTGAAGAATCATAAAGCAAAAACTGGTATTTCAAAATATTTTGTAAAAGACAACGATGAAGTTCATGATGAAAATGAAATTGTTAATGGATTTAATCAATATTTTGTAAATGTTGGATCAAGCCTTGCAGCTAAGATACCAAAAGTAGATAAAAATATGATCCACTCAATTACAGGTTGTGCAAATAGTATTTTCCTAAATGGAACTAACAAAGAGGAAATAATGAATGTAGTAAAACATCTTACAGACAAGAGATCGAAAGACTGGGTGGACATGGATATGATGTTTGTAAAGGACATAATGAGCCATATTATTGAGCCGTTCACATACATATGTAACTTATCATTTTCAACAGGAATTTTTCCAGATAATATGAAAGTAGCTAAGGTCGTTCCTCTTTTTAAAAATGGTGATAAATGTGTATTCAACAATTATAGACCTATATCCTTGTTACCACAGTTTTCAAAAATTCTTGAAAAACTATTTGTGAACAGACTAGACCAATTTATAGATAAACAAAATATTCTAAGCAACAGTCAGTATGGGTTTAGATCAAAAAACTCTACATCAATGGCTCTCATGGAATTAATGGAACAAATAACTACTGCTGTCGATCAAAAACAATATTGTATCAGTATTTTTGTTGATTTAAAAAAAGCATTCGATACTATTGATCACACCATTCTCCTTGAAAAACTGAACAAATATGGTATTAGAGGACCAGCATTACAGTGGGTATCTAGCTACTTAAAAAATAGGAAACAATTTGTACAAATAAATGATGTAAGATCTGACCTCTGTAATATCACATGTGGAGTTCCCCAAGGCTCTGTACTTGGACCAAAGCTTTTTATTTTATATGTGAATGACTTGGTAAATGTGTCAGGACTCCTTAAATGTGTACTTTTCGCTGATGATACCACTTTTTTCTGTTCAGGTGAAGATATAGAACAAATGTTAGAATTGATAAAGACAGAATTTGTCAAGATACAAACTTGGTTTAAAATAAATAAATTATCATTAAATCTAGAAAAAACTAATTACATGATATTCGGTAATAAAAAGAAAACTGTTGATGTTCCACTCAAAATTGAGGATGTTGAGATTTGTAGAGTGAATGAGGTGAAGTTTTTGGGTGTTATCATTGATGACAAACTGACATGGAAACAACACATAAATTCTGTAAGAATAAAAATAGCTAGATCGATAGCAGTACTGTACAAAGTCAGAGACCTATTGAATGATAAAGCTCTGTATTTGTTGTATAACACAATCATTGTTCCACACTTAATCTATTGTATTGATGTTTGGGGGAAAGCGTGTAAAACAATCACAAAGCCTATTTTTGTATTACAGAAAAGAGCTGTAAGAATTATCACTAGAAAGCATTACCGTCATCCATCAAGTACATTATTTTATCAACTAAAATTATTGAAGTTCCATGATTTGGTAGACTATAATATTTTATCAGTTATGTATAGAGCTCAAAATAATGCATTACCTTTAAATATCCAAATGCACTTTGTTAAAAGACAAAGTTGTTATAATCTTAAGGGAACAGAGTTGTTTGTAAAACCACAATTCAGAACCAGTTTGAAGGGACGTTCTACCTCAATCCAGGGAATTAGATTATGGAATGGCTTGGAGAATGTAGTTAAAAATGCCAAGTCAATGTTTACATTTAAAAAAATGATCAAAACAAATGTGTTAAAAAAATATATGTGAAATAACGTAATGTGTATTGTATTAGTTAGAAAATTAGAAAGAGTTAGTCATTTTGTACTGTTAGTTAGAAAATTAAAAAGAGTTAGTAATTTTGTACTGTTGGTTGAAGAATATTATTGTTTACATGGTTTGACTACTGTTGTTTAATCTGATTGTTGGAGATAAGGGGCAGATATAATAAGATTTATTCTTCTTTCTGCCACCTTTCATTTTTTTACATTTTGTACACTATCATTATGAGATTGCCTTGTATTGTTTCTTTTGTAAAAAAATGAACAAATTTAATAAACATAAACATAAACAAATGTGAGGTCCAGTAATAGAAGGAGCACAGAATCACCAGCGTCTGTGACTAGGAAGATGTTGTTAAAAATCTTAAATAGAGCAGTTTGTATGTATATACAGTATACAGTATACAGTATACAGTATATATACATAT
>JBBPBX010097761.1:0-12804 GCA_038048925.1 Garcialebias charrua
CTTCAGGGTGGAGTTTACATATTCTTCCTGTACACATGGGTTTTATCCTCCGTTTTGTCCTCGGGAGTGAGTGAGAGTGTAAACGGTTGTTTGTTTGTCTCTATGTATCCCTGTGATGGACTTGTGACCTGTCCAGGGTGCACCACGTCTCTTGAACAGTGAGCTCTGACTAGACAGACACCAGCACACCCATGACATGGAGAGGAAAAGGTGGGTTACAAATGGTTTGCTGGCCGGCTCGACAGACAGATGGACTTTTAGACCACAGGTGTCTAACACAAACAGCAAACATGCTCTGGTGTTTCTTTTTGTTTGTACAAAAAAAAATTGTGTTCCCAGCAGATTCAGTTATTTTATGTAAGAATTCTTGACAAAATGGCATGGATTTCAGACATGTGGCCTATCCTTTTAGCAAATATTGACGCTCATGCACAGTGGTAAGCTTTCCTTGTAAGTTTCAGCATAACAGAATAGGCATACATGCTAGCACAAACACATTTCTGAATTGTACAAAGGCGCCGCCATCTCATGGAATGGCAGTCGATTATAAATTCAAAAAGAAGCACATCCAACTGAACAGATAGCTTGAATTACAGATGTGGTTTTTTTTCAGATAAAATGAAAGACAAAAAACTAAAGAAATTGCATGTCCTGTGAAAATGCAGTGTGAATGCTTATTGCAAAAGATCTTGCTGAAAAGCAGCTGAAATAAGCTAAAGAAACATTCTGAAATGTAGCTGAAATGAAAGAACAAGCCTAATTTAGCAGAAGAAAGCAGTAAGAACACATATTTGCTGAATTAGTTTAAAGGTTCAGTCTGCAGTTTCTGTAGAACATCAGCACTTAGAAAAAATTTCAACAAGCAAAGCATTCTGATCCCTCCCCCTCAGAGCCATATATGGCTCTGCCCCCTTGTGGTCTGTTAAAATTCAAATTCAAGCTCTGTTTTTATTGGCTGATTCAAATTCAAGCTCGGTTTTTATTGGCTGGTTACAAACTTTGTTTTTATTGGCTGGAAAATGGCGGGTCACTTTTTCTTTTTAGAAATGCTTATTTACCACCTGGAGAAGCAAGGGGACAATTTTTTTTTTGTTTTTTTCAGAGATTACCTCTCTAACATCAATCTAGTGACAGAGTGAAGAAATATGTTAAAAATATATTGTTAGAAAATTTACATATAGCAGCTTTAAGTGAGCACAAAAATAAAGAAATTGGCACAAAAAAAATCTGAAAATAGCAACAACAACCAAAAAACCTGAAAAGTAGCTGAAAAGGCAGAGAGAGGCTTAAGCTACCAGAAGGAAGTGGAAAGAGTGGAAATGAGGAAAAAAAATTGTGGAATACCTGAAAAAGGTAAAAACAGCATCAAAAGAGCTAAATAGTAGTTGAAAGAGTAAAAAGCTGAAACTAGCAGAAAAAACTTAAAGGAGCATATGCTGAAATTAGCATAAAGAAGTCAATAAGGCTGAAAGAAGCATAAATGAGCACAAAATAGTGGAAATTATCTGAAAAAGCTAAAATAAGCAAAACAGCAGAAAAGCATCTAAAAAGGCAGAAAGCAGCTTAAATTACTAGAACTGGAGTAAGCACATTTCTGCTGAAATACTTACTACTTACTTGAGTTGAAAAGAGGTCAAATAATGTGAAATAAGCTGAAAAAGCTAAAATTTGCATAAAAGCTCAATAGCTGAAATAGCAGAAAAAGCTGAAACTTGCATAAATAAACTGAAAGGAGCATAACAAGCTGAAATTAGCCAAAAGAAGAAGCACACAAATGTTGTGGCTAGCAGAAATAAAAAAAAGGAGCACAAAACCGCTGAAAAACTGCTGAAAATAGCTGAAACCCATTTAAATTTGCAGAAGGACGCTGGAAGAAGCTGAAGCAGAACAAAATGTGAAGGAGCAGTAAAATATTGTAAAGACATCTAAAGATGTGAAGGATGTCAAATGAGCTCAATTTATTTTCTATGAGTGGAAAAAAATGGAAGAAAAGGCTAAAAATGTCAAAAAGCTAAAGTAGCACCAACACCAAAAGTCAAGCAGGATTGTCCTTAAAAAGCTGAAAGTTTTCATACGATTTGTTGAAATAGCACAAAAATTGTGGAACGAGAAAGATACCAAAAAACGTTCGGAAGAAAAACGGATCACAATAGTGTGAATGCTTCATAAACATTCACCCAATAAAGTACTAGCATTATTTGAATGCTAGGTTTATGTAAGAGTTTTAAACCAAGAGCATCTAATGTTGAGAAAAGACGTTGGAGAGATTTTAGGCAAGTCTTAAAAATAACAATATGCACAATCTCATTGCAATATTGCAAAATGACTTGGAGCATGTGTTATGAAGGACTCAGCTTCTAACAAATAAAATTTAGCTCAATAGTTGAAAATTTTAGAAACGTAAAAGCTTTATTTAGTGCTGCATAATGCTGATTAGCTGTAACCATCTTGAATTGGATCCACTCAAACAGGAAATCACTTGTGAAAGTTTCAATGAAATCAGTTTAGTGGTTCTAGAAACATTTTGCTAACAGACAAAGAGAGTCGACTCCAACAAGTGGCTGCCAATTTGTACCAGATTACTTTTCCATTAAAAAAACCCAACTTGTTTAGTTGTTAATGAGATATTTTGCTAACAGAAACACAAGTGAAACGAGTATCCATGATCTTTCAGAGCATGTCAGGATCGTCCCAAAGTCTAAACTGTCTACAAACCTCAATATATTTGAGTTTTTGGTGTGTCATCATTTATACATAAACAGGATGAAAGCACTATTTTATGTCATAATTTGTTTTTATTTTGGCATTCAGCCTAAATCAGTGCAGAAACTTGAAAATTTGAATGGATATGCAGGAGCTCCAATATGAAAAAGAGCCTGTTAGCAAAATTAGCTAAATCATCTCAATATGGAACCTAAAAATAATTATTAAAAACAAATACATTTAAAAAAATAAAGTTTGCCTTTTTTTTTTTTACCTAAACTGCTTTCATAAAATGGTAGTGGTCCTCTTTCCTGCTGTTAATACCGTACCTACACTCAACTCATCTCCTGAAACAAGTGAAGTGTGCAAAAAGCAAATGAAACTGAGGGGTTATCTCCGTTTAAAGAGATTTTATTACCACCCTCTACTCTAGAAGAAAAGCAATTAAACGACTGAGCATTGGGTTATTATGATGTTTACACAGAGGTGGAGGTGCTGGCTGAAAAAGCTTGATTTTAACAACCCATCATTTTCACAAGTTCAAACCATAATTGGCATTTATTTAAAAGATTGAATATTTTAACATAATTCAAGTCAAGACATAAAAGCAACATACTGTATTGCATTTAAAAACACAGCTATAATGTCATGTTAAAACTCTTTTTTCATTCATTTTTTAAATTAACATTTTAAACTAACTTCCATCACGTGCAACCAAATACCTACTTCACAGACATACCGGTAACTATAATCAGCTTCCATTTTTAGTTCCCAAAAAGTGGTTCAGTAACATATTTTCCGCCTGAAAGGTCGCTCCGTTATATAGATCGCTTTGTCCAATTATTGGCAATAATTTGAAAAAATCCATAAACAGATCGCACCTTTATCTAGGTCGCATCTATTATGTGTCACCGCTATGTGACGCGTCAGCGCCTCATTTGCCCTGCTGAAAATGGCGGCCACAGAAGCGAGCGAGCACGGAAGGACTCTACAAGATTAACGCGGTAAAAACTATTATTTGTTTGCTGAAAATTATAGCAAAGATGTGTCTTAGATGAACTTTTCCTTAATAAATGCAAATCAGCTGGATTTTAAAAAGTAGTTCGCCATGTGCACGCGCGCGGGTGGGACGGTTTTATTTCTTTAAAATTTAGCTAAATAAACGCTTAAAAATATATTTCTTAGCTGAAATTATAGCACAAGGGTTCCTGAGCTTAACCGTTCCTTAATAAATTCACGAAATGTTCAAATCAGCTGGATTTAAATTGTTTCGCTTTGACTTCTTCCAAACCCATTGCGTGCGCTGCTAAAATTAATTATAAATAAATCGAATTTTAGCTCAAATGTCTCATACAGGTCACAGTTTGTAAACGACCACCAAGTAATTACGTTCTGTAAGTTTGATAAAAATCTGTCCTGTAGATCATGAGTTATTTATCTAAATAGTATCCGTTTAGGGTAGCTACCGCTAACAAAACAACAATGCTAAAAGATCAATTTTTTTTTATCTCAAACTTCTCATAAAGTTAATCAGTTGTAAATGTCCATACAGTGATTACATTCTGTAAGTTTGATAAAAATCTGTCCTGTGGTTCTTGACTTATCTTGCTAACAAACAGATGTTACCTCCAGACCAGGAGGCCGGGCAGCGACAGAGTCAGTCCGAGCACAGGAGGCTTTTTTCGGACACATGAGCTGGAAACGGTCGGTGGACTCTCTGGAAGTGTCCTCTAGCAGACAAAAGTGGTACTGCACCATTTTTTGGCCAAAATGAAAAACGGTCATATCGGAGTCTAAAATTAGTCTAAAAATATGAGAAAAAATCCATAAACAAGTCTCACCTCTCTATTAGTCGCAGGGCATGCAAATTAGGCAAAAAACTGCGACCTATAGTCCGGAAAATACGGTAAGTTAAATTAGTCAACACAAAGAAGCAGAAAGGAATATTATACGAGAAAGTGAACTTAAAAACAAATACATTGAACAAATTGAAATGTTCAGAAGTTTCCCGTTTCCCTTTAAATTTAACATGGAAATAAAGCTTGAACTTACAGTCTTTTTGATTCAGCCAAATGACTACCATATTTCCGGCCTATAAGTCACAGATTATTTTTTTTCAAACTAATTTTCATGTCCTGCGACTTATGCGGCGAAGCGACATATTTAGGGATTTTTTCCCATATTTTTAGACCAATTTTTGGCCAATTTTTTTCCATTCATTCTGACGAAAAAAATGGAGCAGTACCACTTTCGGCCGCTAGGGTCCACCGACCGTTCCCAGCTCATGTGTCCGACAGCAGCCTCCTCTGCTCGGACTCACTCTGTTGCAGCACGGCCTCCTGCTCTCTGGAGGTCTGAACTACTGTTACCTATGTGTTTGACTGTTAGCAAAATAGCTCAAGAACCACAGGACAGATTTTGATGAAACTTACAGAAAGTACTCACTGGATGGACATTTACAACTGAATAGCTTTAGGAGATGTTTGAGCTAAAATTCTATTTATTTATCATTTATTTTCGCAGCGCGCGCACGTTTGGAAGACCGTCAAAGCGAAACAATTTAAATCCAGCTGATTTGACCATTACGAGCATTTAATAAGGAAAAGGTCAGCTCAGATACACCTTACACCTTTACTATAATGTCAGCAAACAATTTTTTTTAGCTGTTTATCTTGTTAAATTTCAAAGAAATGCAGCGTTCCCACCCGTGCAGGTGCACGTTTTGCACGTAGCAAAACAACATTTTTAATCCAGCTGATTGTTCATTTATTAAGGAAACGTTCAGCTCAGACACATCTTTGCTATAATTTTCAGCAAACAAAGAATTGTTTTTAAGTGTTAATCTTGTTAAAGTCCTATCATGCATGCTCCTGTGGCCATTTCGCAGCCAATCCATTTTGGGCAAAACACCGGCCCACATTTACGGGTTGTCACCGCTGACGCGTAACATACGTGACGCGTCAGCTGTGACGCATAATAGATGCGACGTATATGGCGGCGTGACACATTTATGGATTTTTCCACTTTATTGGACATAATTGGACTGATGCGACATACAGGGCGGAGCAACTTTTCAGCTGGAAAGTACGGTAGTTCTCATAAAACTCCTTAAAAAATAAGTTATCACAAGAGCTATCTGTCCACAAAATGACATACAAATGTGATATCTCACTACTACCCAAATGGGGTAACGGAACAGACTGTTCCCCCCTCCCCTCTCCAAGTTGCTGGACACCATAGGTTACCAGCGGGAGCACATTTGCATGACAGATCTTAGGAAGAGGGAATGTGTTGCATTAAGCAAATTATTCACAAGCTTTTAGCCTCAATATGTCACATGGGCACATTCCTACTATTTTTAGGCCTTTTGTTGGAGTACTCTCCCACACAAGCATATGCAAACACACACACACATGTGCACATACACCCACACACATCTCTTCCCACTACAGTATTCTCCCCACACATGCTTCAGTGACAGTAATTACCCATCTTAATTTGTGCGTCCATCTAATTCCTGCCCCATCATCTTCAAAAATGTTGATGGACAAGAGAACAATAATAAAAAGACCAGAATAATGAAAGTGGAGCAGCTCCTGTGTGGATGTTGGAGTTTACAACGAACTGGCATGGATGACAACTGAACTGAGACGTACTTTTCAATCTGGTCGTGAGAACGCACAAAGGAGGAAACGGCAAAAAAAAAGGAGGTGGGAATCCCATCCTGTTCACAAGTAGAGAAGGCCAGAGAGCAGCAGGATCTTTTAGTAAACCCATGGTATGAATATAAGAAATTATGAGAGACATGTTCCAAATGTACAAACCATGGTCCACCTACGCTGGAAATATTTTGAGCAGCAATAACGTTAGTCATGGTGGTCAATCATCCCATAATCTACAGGGCATGAAGAAGATGCGAGTTTAAAAATAGATAGGGCCTGAAAGGTGGGTGTGTTCATGTGCAGAAGCCAGTCTATTCCTAGACCTACAGTATGAAGGAGCAAGTGTGTGTGTGTGTGTGCGTGTGTGTGTACGGTAACTAAAGATAGTTTCCTTCCTTTCCCCAAGGCTTAGGAAATAACGGCTTCCCTTCCATGTTGGGCTCCAGATTCAATGCATTTGCACCCCTGCTAACACACACACACAGAGCACACTTACACACAATCAATGAACAAGCAACACATTAATTAATTGGCAGTTTTTTTTATTTATCAAGTTTACATCTAATTTACTTGTTACGTATATGAAGCATACGTCATTGTTCTTTCATTTGGTTTTCACTTGATGCAGGTATTGTCGCCTCTAATTCTGTTTTAGAGGGACATACCTTTACATTGTTAATTCAATTGTTAATTCAATTAAAACAATTATTTTACTGCATGATTTTGGTACAATACAAACTAATATGATTTGGGATTTTTAATAAAAACAAGTTAATATTTAAATATGCTTTTGAACACAGAGTTTGGTGGTAGAAATTTCCAGAAGATTGAAAATGCACGATTTTTTAAGCTTGTAGCAGACACTATTACCGTAAACACCGGTGTATAATACGCACTTTTATTGCCCATTTGAATATCCTGCGTATTATACACCGAAGCGTATTATCTATGGATTTTTTCCCATATTTTTAGACCCATTTTTGGCTCTGATATCGTCGTTGTTCATTTTGGGCAAAAATGGTGCAGTACCAGTTTCGACCGCTATGGGCGCTATGGGCAGCAGCAGAGGACTCAGAGAGCGAAGAGGAAGAGGGCCACTTCCAGACGTTTCTAGCTCATGTGTCCGAAAAAAGCCTCCTCTGGTCGGACTGACTCTGTCGCTGCCCGCTCCCTGCTCTGGATGTACCGGTAGCTGCAATTAGCTGTGAGGTTCGCTGTTTTTGTTTGCAAGATACCACTCATAAACCACACCACGGATTTTTAAATCCAGCTGATTTCACATTTGGTTAAGCTCAGGAGCCCGTCTGCTATAAAGTCAGGTAAGAAATATATTTTTTAAGCGTTTATTTAGCTAAATTTAAAGAAATAAATCGGCGAACTATTTTTTAAAATCCAGCTCAGACCAGCTGATTTCACATTTAGTTAAGCTCAGGAGAAATTTAAGAAATATATATTTTTTAGGTGTTTCTGTACGGTAGTTTTATTTTAATTAAATTCAGCTCTTGCTGCGCAGCAAACCGTTTCTGGGTGCGCGCATCGTGTTTTTTACGTTCAAAATTCAGCTCATTTGTTATCATTTATTAACAAAAATTAAACCGAGACACGTTAACATATATATTCAGCTAACAATTTTTTTTAGGTGTTTAGTAGTTTTATTTTAATTAATTTCAGCTCTCGCTCCAAACCGAGCCTGTGGGCCTGTTGTGTGTGTGCGCACATCGTGTTGTTTACATTTTAAATTCAGCTGATTTGTAATAATTTATTAACAAAAATTAAACAGAGACACGTTAACATATGTATTCAGCTGACAAATACATTTTTAGGTGTTTCTGTAGTTAAATTTTAATTAAATTCAGCTCGCGCTGCACAATGGACCGCATTTCCGGGTTGTCTCATCGGTGACGCATAACGTCAGCGGTGGGTGGATGACGCGTTACGTCGGCGTCGGGGAGGGTTTGGCGGCATCTAGTGGCCATAAAAAAGACTGTCACGGCAGCGCGTATTATACACCGACGCGTATTATCTACGGATTTTTCTGATTTATTTCCAAAAATTGGGCAAAGCGTATTATACACCGGAGTGTATTATACACCGGTGTTTACGGGTAATGACTGTTAAACTTCTGTATAATCTTAAAAACAAACAAACAAATAAATCCATCCATTATCTTTTATCCGCTTCTTCCTTTTTGGGTCACAGGGGTCACTGGTGTCCATGTCCAGCCATCACAGTGCAAGAGGCGGGGGACACCCTGGACAGGTCTCCAGTCCATCACAGGGACACATAGAGACAAACAACCGTTCACTCTCTCACTCGTAGGGATGATTTAGTTACCAATCAGATTAACGTGCATGTTTTTGGTCTGTGGGAGGAAACTGGAGTACCTAGAGAAAACTCATGCATGCACTGAGAACATACAAACTCCACCCAGAAAGGCCCCTGGAACGGGATTTGAACCAGCAACCTTCGCGCTGAGAGGAAGCAGCTCCATCAGTTGTGCCACCGTGCTGCACAACAAACAAATAAATAAATCTAAATAAAGTCTGGAATAATAGACACCCAAGGAATACCTAATTCCACAGTGGCACTTTGCTGTGACATGGTCTGAAAGATCACGGATACTCGTTTCACTTGTGTTTGTGTGTTAGTGATGAACGAGTATGCACATGTGGAACAGCTGCTACTCGTGTATTTCCATAAACATAATCGCACCGAAATTAAGCAAACAACTCCTGGTTGTTTAATATTGGTGCAGCATGCTGATTATTAGGTTGTTAGCGCCACACTCTAAAACCGGCTGCCCCTGCTGCCACCTTTTGTTTCCCCTCACTGTGGTAAACAGCGCCCAAGACCGCTTCATCCATCTTTTATTTAACAGTTCAACACTTTCTTTTTCCTCTGGAGTTTCTCTGTAATAACAAGAGCACAAATCTTGTTAATCATGGTGCCCTTGCTAAATGCGGCCTGACATGTGCACACCTCCACTTCAGGACTGGGCACGTTGTTCCGCAGGGCATTAATGACCCACATAAGTCACAACTGAACATGACCGTAGAGACGTTGTTTCCTCTATAGATGGTGGCAGATGTGCCGGATGGCAAGACTCAACGACTTAAGAAATTCTTTGAAGCTCAGAATAAGCTTTTGGATCTTCAACATTTGTTTCACAAAGTACAAAGACGGATCAAATTAAAAGACCTACTTTTCCTTGAAGGAACGTATACTGTTTGTCGCTTGCATGTTGTGCCAATTTTAGACTAAAATTGTTATGTGTGGAAAAAATTATGAAGTTATAGTTTGTTTTGGTCAAACTTTGAAAATAATCACAGTCTCATTCAATATTGCAAGATGTGATGCTCTCGGAAGTTGTACGGTGAATGAGTTTCATCTACTACCACAACAAATTTTAGCACAATATCTGTAAAATTTAACAAATTTAACTGCCATTTTTATGTTTTCTAAATTCAGATAGCTGTGGCAGTCATCTTAAATTGAATTGGCTCCAAAAGTTAAGCAGTTATAGATGTACCACCAGGTATTATTTACTGAATGTTCTATTAAAATCTGTCCAGTGGTTCATGAGATTTTGAAAACTTTATTAGCTATGTTTACATGGACATTAACTGTTACAAACTGATATACCTCAACATTAACTGTTACAAACTGTTAAAGACCGTGTAAAGTAAAATTAAATGTGTTTTGAGTTTGTCACACGGCATAAATATGTGTTATTAATCACCCATATAAATCTGACTGATTAAAAACATTGTTTACCTTATAAAATTAAGTCTCAAAAATAATGAAAAAACATAATTGTGCCCTGGTCTGAAACGCTGGGGGCGTGTCAGCGCGTGGGCGTGGTTTCAGCGCAGTACTGCGCCGTGTCCTGCACCCTGAAGATGTTCGCGAAGGCTGGCAGCCTAATTGGAGTTCTCCAGCCCTACTCATTTGAACCTCCAGAGCCAGACTCAGACTCTGAGTCAGACAGTGACCACTGTGACGGTCGGCATCGTTCTTCACAGCCTGAGCTGTGTGTGGAGAGGCAGACAGGTGCAGCAGAGATCCAGTAAACCTGCTCTGTTTTTATCTGAGTTCTGGCTGTAACAGCAGCTCCTTTTTCCAAGAGTTACGCTGTTTTTAGTGCACAAACAACTCTGGTTTTGTTTTTAAAGTTGAGGACACAACTATAATTCATAACTCCGCTGTTATGTGTTTAATAATAAGCGCTATTTTAGAAGATGAGCGGACTCGCTGCACCCGGTCCGACCCGGTCACATCGCATGCGGGGTCTGTGTTGGTGATTAAAATATAGAGTAATCACGTTGATAACTAAGTATGCAATGGACCTGTCGCATTTTCTTAGCAAAAAAGGAGCTATAGCTATTGCTATCTGATGCTATCTGCGATTCGCGAGTGAACGGCTCCACCGAGGCGAAGAAGTAATTTATACGGCTGGAGCTGCAGGGGGTGGGGCTATACTTAAGAAGACCGCGTGACGAAACGCGGTCACATTTAAAACACGCCTAAAAAATCCTGAAACAGACATATCTTTATACACAGGTTGATCTATAACTCCAAAATTAATTTATCTACAATTTTGAGACTTTTTACTCATGTACAACATTACAATTATGACATTTATAATGTTTATTGAAGAAAATATTGAAATTTACTTTACACGGTCTTTAACAGTTAATGACAACATTTTAAACAAAGCTCTGGAGCAATCTATTAGCAGTCAGAATATGACTTGGCCATGAGTCTCAGATACTACCACACCAAATTTTAGCTTTATCTCTGCAAAATTGACTGAGTTGCAGCAATTTTAATTTTCAAACCGAGTTAGGCGTGGCAGCCATCTTGAATCCAGGTGCATTTAGATGCAGGAAGAGGACCACCTGCATCATGAAGGACCCCACTCACCTAGCACACACACTTTTTGCCCCACTCCCCTCAGTCAGGCAGTTGTGGAGCATTAAGTGCAGAACCACTAGACTGAGGAACAGCTTTTACCCTGAATCTGTTAGACTCATAAATCCATAACAAGGATACCGGTAATTACGGTACGTAAGAAGAAAAAAAACGAAAGAAAATCACTGTAATGCCATTTTAATTGATGATATGTGACATCTGTGCTGCTGATTATCCATGCTGCTGATCTCTTGCCTTTATGCTACTGTATTCATACCCATCTACTCACTACAGATTCATGTTCAGGCTGGTGTTTAATATACCGTATTATTTTACATTATTAGCGTTTAGCGTATATCTTAGATCTTTTAGCATCTTGTAAATGAGTCCCCGTGACTCAACGAGGCTAGCCTGTATAAATAAAGGTTGAATGAAAAATATATATATATTATTTAGCGTAATCTTAGCGTATATCTTAGATCCTTGTATACTGTTTCTTTTTATACTTTATATTTTTGCTATTTTTGGGTGTAAGTGGAACCTTGAGTATACAATTTCATTCCACCTCATGTACCACATGTGATACAAATGACGATAAAGAACCTTGAACCTTGAACTGGGTTCACTCCAAACATTAACAATTATAGTTGCATTTTCAATGATTATTTTAAGAAAGTTTCATTACAGTTTGTGCAGTGGTTCATAAGATATTTTGGTCATATGACCACACACACACACACACACACACACACACACGCACAGGTTCAGGGGTCACCAACCTTTTTGAAACTGAGAGCTACTTCGTGGGTACGGAGTCATACAAAGGGCACCAGTTTGATAAACTCTTCAGAAATAACAAAGCGTAAATTGAAGAAAATGTATAATAAACATATTTTTAAGAACATATTTTTAAGATAGACCTTTTAAAATATATATAAATACAAAAAAAAAGAATAATAACTGAATAAAATTACATTTTAAATGCAGCCTAGTAGTGAGTTGTGCTATGTTTTGAACAGGTCCGGGGGCACCTCAAATGGTCTTTGGGGGCACCCGGGTGCCCGCGGGCACCATGTTGGTGACCCCTGGGTTAAAACATCAACACTCCCCTTTGGTTTTTGGTGACACACAATAATAGCAGGTGTGGTTGGAGGAAAATAAGTGATATGATCTCCTATCACGCAAACTACAGTTGAGGACAGGCATTAGAGAAAGAATATGGATATAGAAATAACATTTGGTCCTACTGGGACACAAACACCTGCCCTGTCCTTCTGGTTTAAAATGCATACAAACATACACTTGTGATGTCAGGATGCATTTTCTTTCCACCGAGTATAAAGAAAATAACGCGCTCCCTAGACTGTGGCATTCCTTTATTTACCGTTTCATGGTTGTTTCTTCTCTGTGAATGTTTCTGTGGTTGATTTGAGGCGAGTACTCTGATTCAAAGTGACAGGCCGTGCAGGGCCATCTGCCTGGCAGTGCTTGACAGGCCTTGCTCGAAGGTGGCAAAGGCTATCACGGA
>JBBPBX010097762.1:0-12804 GCA_038048925.1 Garcialebias charrua
TCCGGGAGTATGGGGTACCAGGCCCTTTGATACGGGCTGTTAGGTCCCTGTACGACCGGTGTCAGAGCTTGGTCCGCATTGCCGGCAGTAAGTCAGGCTGGTTTCCAGTGAGAGTTGGACTCCGCCAAGGCTGCCCTTTGTCACTGATTCTGTTCATAACTTTTATGGACAGAATTTCTAGGCGCAGATGATGTGGTCCTATTGGCTTCATCAGGTTGTGATCTACAGCTTTCACTGGAGCGGTTTGCAGCCGATTGTGATGCGACCGGGATGAGGATCAGTTCCTCCAAATCCGAGGCCATGGTCTTGAGCCGGAAAAGGGTAGCATGCCCTCTCCGGGTCGGGGAGGAGGTCCTGCCCCAAGTGGAGGAGTTTAAGTATCTCGGGATCTTGTTCACGAATGAGGGAAAACTGGAGCGTGAGATCGATAGGCGGATAGGTGCAGCGTCCGCTGTACCGGTCTGTCGTGGTGAAGAGAGAGCTGAGTCAAAAGGCAAAGCTCTCAATTTACCGATCGATCTACGTTCCCACCCTCATCTATGGTCATGAGCTTTGGGTTATGACCGAAAGAACAAGATCTCGGATACAAGCGGCTGAAATGAGTTTTCTCCGCAGGGTGGCTGGACTCTCCCTTAGAGATAGGGTGAGAAGCTCAGTCATCCGGGAGGGACTCGGAGTAGAGCCGCTGCTTCTCCACATCGAGAGGAGCCAGTTGAGGTGGCTCGGGCATCTGGTTAGGATGCCTCCTGGACGCCTCCCTGGTGAGGTGTTCCGGGCATGTCCCACCGGGAGGAGACCCAGAGGAAGACCCAGGACGCGCTGGAGGGACTATGTTTCTCGGCTGGCCTGGGAACGCCTTGGGATTCCCCCGGAGGAGCTGCTCCAAGTGGCTGGGGAGAGGGAAGTCTGGGCCTCCCTACTTAGGCTGCTACCCCCGCGACCCGACCCCGGATAAGCGGAAGAAGATGGATGGATGGATGGTTTTAATCACCCAGCCAAGTACACCATGTTGTTTGAGAGCTTTGTATTTCTCTCAGAAAATAGTCTCTCAGCTGCAAATATCGAAAGAAGTCTGTTTTTTCCAATTGATATTTCCCTCTTAATTCTTCAAAACTCATCATCTTACCATCATTAATTATAGTACAGATTGCAGTTATTCCGTTGTACTGTACTCCCAATTTTTAAATCCCCGATCATGTTTATTTGGTGTAAAACTGCAATCATGTGTAACCCAACGTATCATCCCAACCTCCTTTCCCAGTTTGTTTTGTTTTATATTTTCAAACCAGATATTAAAGGTATGAGAAGTTATTGAATCCAGTCGGTGCTGTTGTGCCTTCCTAAGTTTAACATCCCCAAGTAATGTCTGGAGTGGGACATCACCCACTACCATTTCAATGTCTTTCCACTTAGCACAGTAGGTTTGATCACACCATTTAATTACATGTCGTAGTTGTGCTGCACAATAGTAATCCTTTAGGTGAGGGAGTGCCATTCCACCCTGTTCCCTTGACAACTGTAGTGTTGAATATTTTATCCTGGGCCTCTTGCCATTCCAAATAAATCTAGAAATAATCTTATCCCAGTATTTAAATCTCTCTGGTGGGATCTTAACTGGAAGAGCTTGAAAAAGATATAACAACCGTGGGAGGATATTCATTTTTATTACAGAGATTCTGGAATTTAGATCTAGTGTAAAAGTTGTCCATCTGTTTAAGTCCTGTCTAATTTGGAGGTTAATAGTGTCATAGTTAGCCTTATAAAGATTACTTAGTTTTTTAGTTATTTTTACTCCAAGATAGTTTATGGATTTTAAATCCCAATTTATCTTGAGTATGGTTCTAATCTCTTCTGATGGAGTATAATTAAATGACAGCACCTGAGTCTTAGTAACATTAATTTTATAACCTGAGTGTTGAGAGAAAGAATTCACCAGATCCACCAAAGGAATAATATTTTGATTTGGGTTATCCAGGTATATTATAATGTCATCTGCAAACAGGCTTATGACATGTTCTCTTCCATTAATATTGACTCCTCTCTAGGGTTGGGCATCGAAAATCGAGAATCGTTCGGAACCGGGACTAACTGTCCGGTTTTCCCGGAATCGTTCAAAATATTAATTTGCGATTCCTATGTTCGATGCTAGTTAGCCGACCGGAAGTAGCCGCCACCGAAAACCAACGAAGAAGAATCCACCGGAAGTGAGCATTCCGCGATCGAAAGCGTACTAATTAATAAAATGACCAGTCAGGTCAGTGCAGCACTTGCAATAATTTTATATCATGCAAAGGAGGGTGGAGAAGTAAAATAGTGTCCCGTCTTTGACGCGCTCCACCGGATTATTTTCGCTTCGTATCCGACCGGAAGTACAGAGTGGTCCGTCTGCAAAACGCTCCGCCGAACTTTTCGCTAATCGCTACCTCTTCGGCTCCATCAGGTAAATAAATAAACTATAAACTACATCTCATACCAACATTAAGGCAGATAACAAGTTATACTCCGCTTAAAGCGGTAAGTCAGCTCAAATACAAACACGATGCTAACGTTAGCTTGTATTTTTTCTTAGACAAACGACCTGAAATGGCTTCACAGTGTTCACCAGCGTCCAAGGTAAAAACGTCAGTGTAACTGAATGAAGAGTGCCACAGAACTGTTACAGCATATGTTGTGAAAAGGTTGCATCCCTTTTCAGATGTGGATTCAACCATGGATTGCACTTACATTGCACTCAAATCCAACACTTATTAACATTCTTAATCCATTTAAAGTTCTCTGTGTCTTTTAAAATGTTTTAATGTCTCTAGTTTTCATTATTATATAATTTCTGTTTATGTTCTCTTTCATTCCATTATGAGTGAATGTCACAGTTTGAAGAATTATTGAATAGGTTAGTTAGGCAATAACAACACTGTTCCTGTCTTTGATTTTATACGTCTACCTTATAATGTTTTGCTAGTTTTTTGATACTTTGTAAAAAAAAAAAAAAAAAAAAAAAAAACTTTCTTTTTTTTTTTTTTTTTCTTCTCTCTTTTGTTTTCTATTGTTTATTGTTTGTTTGTTTATTGTTTATTGTTTAAGGAAATTATACCACTGCTGTTCATTGTTCTTTAGTTTTAGCAGGTCGCTTTCGTAAATGAGCCCTTGAGGTTCAAAAGATTTACCTGACTAAATAAAGGTTGAATGAATGAACACAGCTAATAATTTTACACATTCTCAGTCTTAAAAATGATTTAATAATCTCTTTTTACTGATAATACTGATAAACCTGTTGTTTGTTTAGGAACCTCCCTGCAGTCTGTCCAGAAAGTCTCCACTGGAGGAGCGTTTTGCTGAGGAAGAGGCACAACATAATGTCACAGCTCCATGTCCATGAAGAAACAAATGGAGAGAGGGCTGCAGATACCAGGACATCCCACCAGCTGTTCTGTCTGAAGATCCTGCTGCTGGTGGTGGAACCAGGTTAGCCCATCAGTGGGAGCTCAGTAACATGACTGCAGCATCAGACACTGGACAATATTATATGTATAATAATAATAATAATAATAATATATGTTGGTGAGTCCTCCATGTTACCATACCATACCATTTTATTTATAAAGCACTTTCAACAGGAACAAGTCCACACCAAAGTGCTTCATGTTGGCTCTAATCTGCCCTGTGAGAAATTCATAGTAAATGTAACAAAAAGGAAAAAGTTCATAGCATTAAATTCAAACAGAAGTTCAAATTATTTCATCCTGAAATAACTCTGGCTAACTACTGTAGCTTTTTTATAACATGGAGTTAAACTCAAAGTCTCCTCAGATAAATAGTGTTACCATTATTTTTACATTAAAGTTTCTGTTAACTTATTATTTTTATATTTGATTGTTTCTGTTCAGTGCCCTGAGACAACTTCTGTTGTGACTTGGAGCTATACAGTATAAATAAACTGAACTGAATTGAATTGACACGTCTTTTTGTAACCCCGCCTACAAAAAGAATCGGAACCGAGAATCGAAAAGAATCGGAATCGAAACGAAGAATCGGAATCGGAACCGGAATCGCTCAAATTCAAACAATGCCCAACCCTACTCTCACCTCCTCACTCTCTCGCACAGCTTGTGCAAAGGGCTCAATGTATAATGTAAAGAGAAGAGGTGAGAGACAGCATCCTTGGCGAGTACCTCGCTCAAGCTTTATCTGTTTTGTTAGACTGCCATTAATTTTTATTCTTGCTGTAGGGTTTTGATAAATGGATTTTATGCATTTAATTGAGTCTTTATTGAAACCAAATCTTTCGAGTACTACATACAGGAAGTTCCAGTTTACACTATCAAATGCTTTTTCAGCATCCAGGCTTACAAGGATAGCTCTAGTTTTTTGGGATTGTATTGAGTCGACTACATGGAGGGTTCTCCTAATGCTGTCCTGAGTTTTATGTCCCATAATGAAACCTGTTTGATCTTCGTCAATCAGATGTGCCATGATTTTTCCATATCGTTCAGCAATTATAGATGTGTATATCTTGTAATCCACATTATTATTATTATTACCATCATTCAAATATACATTAGAGATGGGCCAGGTCCCAATCTCCTAGAGAGAGGCAATCATCTCTGTAATCCCTAAGGAGGGGAAAGATACTGAATATTGTGGCAACTATAGACCCATATCTGTTCTTAATGTGGATTACAGATTTTGTAACTTAAAGGTGAACTATGTAGTTTCTGCAGGACGCTTGGACTTAGAAAAATTTCCAGCAGGTAAAAGTATTCTGCTTCCTCCCCTCAGAGCCATATTTGACACTGAGGGGGAGCCAGTCCGTTCTCTGTTGAACTTGAGTTCTGCAGCTCCGCTCCCTGCTGTGTGTCTGCTCGGAGCGCTTCAATATTCTGTGATTATATGTTAAAACGTTTTAAAAAATATAAAAAACCATAGAGCACTTGTCCAACAACTCAAAAACCAGCAGAAATCATCAGAGCTTCACAAAGCCGTGCTTGGCCTCCTCCGGTCACAGCAGCTCGGATGTTAGCTCAGTTAGCACAGCACGTAGCTCTGATGCTAGCCCAGCTCGTAGCTCCCGACAGCGGTACATTGGTACTTGCACGGCGCTCAGCCCATTTCGGTCGCAACAGCTCCGAGGTCTGTACATGATACCCGTCGACGGCTTTTCAGTCCGTGCGGCGTTCAGCCCTCTCTGGTCGCGGCGGCTTCGAGGTCGGCTAGCCAGCTTAGCCTGTGACTCGAGACGCAAGCTCACAGATCCGCGCTCGGCCCCCTCCAATCAAAGATTCAAAATCGGTCAGCCAGCTCAGCTCGTGGCTTCTGGTGGCGACTCTTCAGTTTGTCCGCGACTCTTCAGTTCGTCCGCGACACTTCAGTTCGTCCGCGACGTTCAGTTCGTGCCAGATTTATATACATTTCTTTGATTTACGTTGCTTTCAGCTGGAGCTCAGCTCTCGCCCTGTTGCTCCAGCGATATAATTAATATAATTAAAATTAATATAACTGAGAGAAGCATATATACACATTTATTCAGTTTGATTTGCTTCTGTTTTTGGAAGGAAAAAAATCTGCTGTGTTCAATTGTACCCACTCAGAAAGTAATATTTGGCTACAACAGCCAGCTGCTTTTAGCAAATGAAATCTAAAAAACAACAATAAACAGAATACACAACACTGTATGTCATCTGTACAGCACCAACTGACAGAAAAAAACAGATAATGCAATTAAATTGATGGATACAATTTAGAGGGTTGCGTGGAAAAGTACCGTAACCGTTTTAAACCATAAAACAAGTGTTGAACTAGATTATGCAGTAAAAAAATAAAATTAAAACCCTGACTTGACTTCAATTTCCTTTAAGGACATTAAAGTCTTAAAGTCACGTTTAAAGGGGAAACCCATCTGTTTGAAACGCCGGGGGAAGCCCGGGCTTTTTACGACAGTTGTGTCGCAAAGTAAACAAACTTCTGACAAGCAGACTTGGGGGAAGGCAGGGGGTGCTCAGAGTGCAGCATGGATGGAGAGGACGTAAAAAGAGGGTAAAATCATCCGAGAATGAGGAAAGAGGTTACTAAATAGTAGAAAGAAAATAAAAGTAAAATAAAAAGTAAAGTAATAATAATAAAAAATAAAAAAAATGTTTATTTATTTATTTTTATTGAGTTGGGAGTTGCATTTGCACACTCTGCTTTAAATGACTGGACAACACTCAACTTCAAATGGATATACCGTTTTTTATTTTTATTTTTTTCTCTCTCACAAGGACATAAATCTATACATTTGTGAGTATGTTTGCGCCATGTTTACATGCAAACGAATAGACCCTTTATTGTTACTATTATTTGATTTTATTGATATTATTACTATTTTTGCTATTTCTGTTGCTTTGTTTACCACCTACTTACGGTCAGAAATTAAAAATTATATGTTAAAGGTTTAATTGTTGGTTCTCCAGTTCTAATGTCTGCTGCTGGCCGTCATAATTTAATTTAAATTAGTGTACTTTAGCCTAAAAACTCACATTTATAGTGACGTGGGTCATTGTATAGGTGCCCTGTGGAGCTTAATTACCCATTATTTATTATTACTGATACTTTAGTGTGTAACTCCTGCATGTTAAGTTTATTGGGAACCTTCTACAGTTAGTTTGGGACTGTGTGTATGGCCTATCGGAGGACCTATCGGGTATTTAGGGGACAGCAGTTGGCTTCGTCAAGAGAAGTGAAGACTCAGTCGGGGTGGGTTCTAATAAGGGTTGGGTTTAGTGCTGCATTTTCCTTTCACATTTGTGATTTGTGTTGTTTTTTTTATTTGATTTTTTTCTCAAGTTTGTATACCGTGGATAAGTGGACATGTGCTGCCGGGTGGGGCTGTCGGGCCGGAACACGTATAAAATTAGATTGTTATGGCTGACATATGTAACAGTAATATGAGAGGGGGGGCCTCAATGGTTCGTTTTACCAGCTGGAATGTGAAGGGCATGAGAGGACCAGTGAAACGGGCAAAAATTTTTGCTCACCTTAAAAAACTAAAAACTGAAATTGCATTTTTACAGGAAACTCATTTGATTTCTACAGATCATATAAAACTTAAGAAGCCATGGGTGGGACAAGTTTACCATTCACAATTTAACACAAAAGCCAGAGGGACAGCAATATTGATACACAAAAATATACAGTTTACTTTAAGCGAGTCCATATCAGACCCACAGGGTAGATATGTTATAGTATCTGGTTCTCTATATGATACTCAGGTTACACTTGCTTGCATATATGCTCCTAACTGGGACGACCCCGCCTTTGTGTCCGGGTTAATATCTGCTCTACCTAACATGAACTCTCACCGCCTGATTTTGGGTGGTGATATGAACTGTGTAATGGATCCAACCCTAGACCGATCAAGCTCAAGTTCGACATCCCCATCAAAGATGGCCCAGGCCTTAGGAGTATTCATGAAGGAGACGGGCTGCATTGACCCTTGGCACTTTTTGTTTCCAGATAGTAGGGAGTTTGTTTCATAAATTGAAACTGTTGAAGTTCCATGACCTGGTGGATTACAATATCCTGTCTACTATGTATAGAGCTCACAAAAACGAACTACCAGTGAATATACAAATGTTCTTTGTCAAACGTATGAGTTGTTATAATCTTAAAGGAACAGAGATTTTTGTGAAACCAAGATATAGAACGAGTTTAAGGGGTCGGTCAACCTCAATCAAAGGAATTGATCTTTGGAATAATCTAGAAACTGGTATTAAAAATGCAAAATCAATGACCATTTTTAAAAATATGATCAAAACAAATTTCTTGCAAAAATATAATTGATAAAAAATATTGTGTAATAGTTTTCTTCTTTGAAACTTTCTTTCTTGGGACTATATGAGTTGTTTCCTTTTTTTACTAAGAAACCTCTTACCGGTAGATTGTTTTTGTTCTTTGTTTTTTTATTCTTGTTTGTTTGTTTGTGTTGTTTGAACTGTTGTATATTGGAAATAGGGGGCAGAAAAAATAAGATTTTTTCTTCTATCTGCTTCCCTTCATTTTACTTTTATTCTGTATGGTCTCAAGTGTGAGATTGTTATTGTTTTGTATTTAAAATGAATAAATTAAATAAATAAAAAATTAAATAAATAAAGTTTTCTTTCTTTTCACATGTCCATCAGTCATATTCAAGGATTGATTATTTTTTTATTGATAAATCTCTGTTACCCTTTGTCAAGAAAAGTGAATATTCTGCTATCGTAGAGTCTGATCACTCTCCAGTTATATTGGATTTAGCCTTATCACTTAATCAAGCTCACCGCCCCATGTGGAGACTTGACTCAACTTTGTTAGCAGATGATACATTTTTTGAATTGATGTCTACTGTGATAGATAATTTTTTGCTCGAAAACAAATCAGACTCGGTGTCTCCCTCTATCCTGTGGGAAACATTAAAAGTGGTAATCAGAGATGAAATAATATCTTACACTGCTACACGCAACAAAATTAGAAAAGCAAGGCAGAACCAACTTATTAGTTCTATATTAGAACTAGGGCTGGGCGATATGGAAAAAATCATATATCACGATATGGACTTTTTTATATCACGATAACGATATTTATCACGATATAAAAAAAAAAACTTTGGTCCAAATTTTTCCTGTACACACACACACATCGTGTTGTATATATACAACACGATGTGTGTGTGTGTACAGGAAAAATTTGGACCAAAGTTTTTATTTTATTTTTTATTTTATTTTACTACAGATACAGTTACAATTATAAGAATGTGAACAAAAAGAACAAGGAAATTTGGACCAAAGTAGAAACTTTGGTCCAACTTTGGACCTACTTTGGTCCAAATTTTTCCTGCAGGTGGCGGTAAAACAACGGCTGCTAATAAAACCCACGAAGAAGAAATCCGCTCTGACTGGAATCTGGAGTAAACAAGGCAAAGAAACAGAAAAGAGAAAACGTTGCGTTTGATTCCGGTTCTGTTGTGTCTCTGGTCTGTTTTGTATTGGTTAACTGGACCCGAGTTCGGACTCGGTTGAACTTCGTGTCCTCTGGACCCATTTTGTCTCCGAGTTTCAGCGGAGCTAAATAATGGAAGCTAACAAGGTGAGCTTCCCCTCTTTTTGGTAAAAGTTCTTCTTCTTGGGCTGCCTGTGCAGCTGTTTCACCATGTTGTGACACCCATAGATATCTGGTGACACCGGCTTCATGCCGGCTGCGTCTCTGTTGAACTCGAGTTTAACAACGTAAAGCATGTGTCGCAAACCCGCGCGTACGTCAAACATAAAGCAGCGCCGTCATCTCGCAAAACGACAGTTACTTTTTTATTCTTATTTATCACGATAGAGACGATAGAAGGAAAGTAGCACGATAGACACGTTTCTATCGTCCCCACGATATATATCGTCATATCGCACAGCCCTAATTAGAACTGGACCGTAGGCACTCTATATCACCCTCCCCCGAGCTATATAAAGAGAGACTATGTCTACAAATGCAATATAACCTTATCTCAACGCAGGATGTTGAACAATCCCTGCTCAGATCCCGAGGCTTCATATACGAACACGGTGAGAGGGCGGGCCGCCTTTTGGCCCACCAACTCAAAAGTCGGTCAGCGGCACAGCTCATACCACAGATTCAAAAGTCCGCTACAGAGCAAACTGTTGATCCAGCTGAAATAAACCAAGGGCCTGTTTACACGGCGCGTATTTTGAGTGTAACCGCTACTTTCTCTTTGCGACTTTGCTTATCGCCTACACGACACCGCTGGCCCCCCTCGATGACACCGATACTTTTCTGACCCTGCTCTCAAGGTGGAAGTTTTTCGCTGACCCCCCGTTGATAATGTAAACATCTCCCGTGGAGCTTTTGTTTGAACACATGCACGCAGCACGCACGCGCAGACAGCCGGCATTTTAACAATGGCGGTGGACTGGACAGTGGACACACGCACCACTTTCTGAACTATAGCTGATGGAATATATTTTGATTCTCATATTTAATTATTCTACACCTTACCTGCATCTGTGTTGGAAGAGAGCCAGCTGCCTGGATCCAGTTGTCTGTTAACGAGGCAGTCGGACATTTCACGTGTCACGCTGCACTATAACATACTAAATGTGCTATATATTAACAGTTTAACAATAATAAACAGTATTTATGTTAGCGTGGGAGATATTTACATTTATCTGAGCTAAATGAAGCTATCTGGACTCGTTACGTCATGCCTAACATGCTGCTGAAAATGAAGACACCAGGTTGATTTTTAATTTATTTATTTATTCAACACCACAAACTCATGTCACAAACACTGAGAATTAAATTGAACACTTTTAAAAACACGTTAACCGAACTTTAATGAACTGGACTCTGTTGTTTTCATCCTGGTGGAAACTGGACCCACATCCGAACCGCCGGTCCGCTTCGTGGAACAGCTTCGACCTCGCAGGAAAAAAATAAAAATAAAACCTCAGTTGGTTGTTCTGTGATCGAACTAAACACAAGGAAACATTATTAAGAACATGGTTTACCTTGTAGCCCTGCTGTAAATCAGCTGATTCTCACGGACTAAAGTCAGACATGTTGACTCGGTTCCGGACGGTCCAGTCAGTCAGCAACTGGTGCGCAGATGAAGCAGGTCCCACACTTGGTGTCAAATCTGTTGACTCTTGTCCAAATTCCAGCTTTAACTTGTTGTTAACTTGTTGACAACAACTTGTAGTTTAGCTGAACTTTTAGCCAGAGAGGAAAACAGGCTGCCTCGTGTGCTCTGTTTGTTTACCTCAGGCAGCAGTGGCACGCGTGCGCAGTAGTGAAGGTTCCAAAAATCACAGCGCCATCTACAGGCCCAGCATGGTAACTACAGTAAATTCATGAGTACGGGGTGGTGGGGGGGAGAGAGTCGTATCCACAGAATTCGCCCATGTCAACGCAAAACTTTCAACCTAATTAACATACCCAAAAGTTGCGTTTCCCCCACACAGTGTCCGTGTAAACAGGGCCCAAGTCATTGAAAAATTTTATTTTGATTTATACTCCTCACAATTTCCAGAGGATAATTCAGACATGAAAGATTTTCTAGACGACTTGAATATCCCTGCTATAGATCTAGATAAGAAGAGGGATGTGGATAGGCCCCTCACTCTTACTGAAGTTATCAACTCTATTTCAGCATTGCAGAGTGGCAAGACCCCTGGACCAGATGGCTTTCCAATTGAATTCTATAAAAAAAATTCATCCAAATTAGCACCTCTTTTACTTGAAATGTTTAACAACTCATTGGAGAATGGAAACTTGCCACAGACCCTTACAGAAGCTAATATCACACTTTTATTAAAACATGGTAAAAGTCAGACGGACTACGCTTCCTACAGGCCTATATCACTCCTTAATGGAGACGTTAAAATTTTAGCTAAACTTTTGGCCTTGAGACTGGACGCGGTCATGACAGATATAATCTCCTCGGATCAAACCGGGTTCATGAGAGGTCGTCACTCTTTTTCTAATATACGTAGGCTTATTGGTGTTATTCATGCCCCTTCACCGGGAGAGACCCCTGAGGTTGTGGTTTCTCTCGACGCGGAGAAGGCATTCGACCGAGTCGAGTGGCCTTACTTATTTACAGTATTGGCTAGGTTTGGGTTTGGGCATAAATTTATATCATGGGTACAGCTGTTATACACATCACCCAAAGCAAGCATAATCACTAATAGAACGAGGTCTAGGCCCTTCTCTCTATCTAGAGGTACCCGGCAAGGTTGCCCTCTTAGCCCGCTTCTTTTCGTTTTAGCTATTGAACCACTTTCAATTATGCTTAAGACCTCACTGGACTTTAAGGGTATTTATAGAAAACAGCTGGAACATCGGCTGTCCCTATATGCAGATGACTTATTGCTCTACATCTCTGACCCGGTATCATCTATCTCCAGCATCGTGAGTTTACTAAACCGTTTTGGTAAATTTTCAGGATATAAGTTGAACTTCTTAAAGAGTGAATGTTTCCCAATCAATAACTCTGCACTCCAAATTACAGAAACTGATTTGCCCTTCCCTCTCTCTAGAACAGGTTTCAAATACTTGGGAATCAACGTGACACGTTCTTTTCCTGATCTGTTTGAAAAAAAATTCACCCCTCTGCTCAATAATCTTAAACGCGATCTCCAGAAGTGGAGTGTCTTAAATTTATCGCTAGCTGGCAAAGTTGCATGTATTAAAATGAATATCTTGCCTAGATTTATGTATTTATTTCAAAGTATTCCGATCTTTCTCCCCAAATCATTTTTTAAACTTATTGATAAACAGCTGTCCTCGTTCATCTGGAATAACAAACACCCCAGAATTAGCGGGCGTTTCCTTCAGAGACAAAAGGAAGACGGGGGTTTGGCTCTACCTAACCTATTGTATTATTACTGGGCAGCAAACCTACAAAAAGTAGTCTGTTTGTTACAACAACCGGATGTTGGCTGGTGCCAATTAGAACTGAATACATGTAAGCCATCATCATTCCCTGCATTAGTTGCCTCAAAGCTTCCTCTCTCTCCTAAACAATATTCTACATGCCCAGTTGTAATCTCTACACTAAAAATATGGTCACAATTTAGACAACACTTCAATATGACAAACTTCTCTATCTATAGTCCCATATGTGATAACCATGTTTTCTTGCCATCCAAATTAGATCCTGTCTTTGCTCACTGGCAGAGAGCAGGCTTAAGTAACTTTAGTGACCTTTACATAGATGGTATTTTCGCTACCTTTGATGCTATCGCCTCTAAATTTAGTCTACATCGTTCCTCCCTATTCCGTTATCTC
>JBBPBX010097763.1:0-12803 GCA_038048925.1 Garcialebias charrua
TGTCTGTAGGTCTGTCTGTAGGTCTGTCTGTAGGTCTGTCTGTAGTCTGTCTGTAGGTCTGTCTGTAGGTCTGTCTGTAGGTCTGTCTGTAGGTCTGTCTGTAGGTCTGTCTGTAAGTCTGTCTGTAGGTCTGTCTGTAGGTCTGTCTGTAGGTCTGTCTGTAAGTCTGTCTGTAGGTCTGTCTGTAGGTCTGTCTGTAGGTCTGTCTGTAGGTCTGTCTGTAGGTCTGTCTGTAAGTCTGTCTGTAGGTCTGTCTGTAAGTCTGTCTGTAGGTCTGTCTGTAGGTCTGTCTGTAGGTCTGTCTGTAGGTCTGTCTGTAGGTCTGTCTGTAGGTCTGTCTGTAGGTCTGTCTGTAGGTCTGTCTGTAGGTCTGTCTGTAGGTCTGTCTGTAGGTCTGTCTGTAGGTCTGTCTGTAGGTCTGTCTGTAGGTCTGTCTGTAGGTCTGTCTGTAGGTCTGTCTGTAAGTCTGTCTGTAGGTCTGTCTGTAGGTCTGTCTGTAGGTCTGTCTGTAAGTCTGTCTGTAGGTCTGTCTGTAGGTCTGTCTGTAGGTCTGTCTGTAAGTCTGTCTGTAGGTCTGTCTGTAGGTCTGTCTGTAGGTCTGTCTGTAGGTCTGTCTGTAAGTCTGTCTGTAGGTCTGTCTGTAGGTCTGTCTGTAGGTCTGTCTGTAGGTCTGTCTGGTCTATCTGTAGGTCTATCTGTAGGTCTATCTGTAGGTCTATCTGTAGGTCTGTCTGTGGGTCTGTCTGTGGGTCTGTCTGTGGGTCTGTCTGTGGGTCTGTCTGTAGGTCTGTCTGTAAGGCTGTCTGTAAAGGCTGAGTTAGACTTTCGCTTTGGTCCGCAGGCTGGAGCGCGCGCGCCGCGCGTGCACTACAGCCGTGCGGCGAAATGCGTTCATAGTTTCGCCTCTGTGTTTATGGTTGACGCACCGCGGCGCATGGCAAAGTGCTGTTCTTTTACGGACCAGCAGGAGGCAGTACCCTCTAAAACCTGTGCATATGTTGCAAGAAAGGCGTAGAAGAAGAAATCTACCGTAGAAGAAGAACTGTTTGAAATCACACAACAAAAACAAATAGCTTTCCGCTCGCGTGCTGAACTGTTGTCTTTATTTGCGGCTTTAATGCATGGAGTCAGCGGAGGAGAAAGCGATCACGTGACTTTTGGCGAAAAAACAAAAGAAAAGTCCGACTCCAGATCAGGAACGAAGGAGAATTTAATACATTTTGTGTCACAAAACATTCCTCCATGCGTCGCGACTCCGTCTCCACGACCACAGCGGCGCAAACAGCTGCAGGCTCCGGCGTGAAGAGGGTGAAGGCTGTCGGTGAGGACCTGTCAATCAAATCGTAGCGCCCACCGCGCGCGCATAGGCTTGCGGAGTTTCAAAAATTCAGAGGTGCACGACACGCGCTAATCCCACGCGCGGGGCCAACGCGCAGGGGCGGGGACTGTGAAATTGCGTCACTTTTGGAGCGCGCACCCTCGCGCGCTGCGCGACGCGTCGAGTATGAATCTAGCTTCAGGCGGCCTGTAGGTCTGTCTGTGGGTCTGTCGGTGGGTCTGTCGGTGGGTCTGTCTGTAGGTCTGTCTGTAGGTCTGTCTGTAGGTCTGTCTGTAAGGCTGTCTGTGGGCCTGTCTGTGGGTCTGTCTGTAGGTCTGTCTGTGGGTCTGTCTGTGCACCTGTCTGTAGGTCTGTCTGTAGGTCTGTCTGTAAGGCTGTCTGTAGGTCCGTCTGTAAGGCTGTCTGTAGGTCTGTCTGTGGGTCCGTCTGTAAGGCTGTCTGTAGGTCTGTCTGTAAGGCTGTCTGTAGGTCTGTCTGTGGGTCTGTAGGTCTGTCTGTAGGTCTGTCTGTAGGTCTGTCTGTGGGTCTGTAGGTCTGTCTGTGGGTCTGTAGGTCTGTCTGTAAGGCTGTCTGTGGGTCTGTAGGTCTGTCTGTAAGGCTGTCTGTGGGCCTGTCTGTGGGTCTGTAGGTCTGTCTGTGGGTCTGTCTGTGGGCCTGTCTTTATGTCTGTTAGATCTGATAATCAGCTCTTTGTTTTGTCTCTCTTCCAGGTTTCTACGAGTTGAGTGATGGGACGTCTGTGTCGCTGTCCAACTCGTCTCACTCCGTCTTCAGTGACGGTTTCGGCTCAGCAGCTGACTCTGAAGGACCCCTCCCATTCAAAGGTCAGTCCCTGTTTATGGATAGACAGAACCCTCAAGTCCAAAGACAAGACCCCTCCCGTGTCTGACAAGAGAACCCTCAGAGGGCTCTGGAGTCATAGGCAGAACTGAGGATCCAGATCTCCTCAGCTCAGATCGACTCTGCTAAGACCAGATGTCTGTTAGAACACTATGTGTTGATCAGCTGTTGTTGTGTTTGTTTCTTGAATGTTCAGTCCAGCTCCTGTCAGACCTAAACTCGTCATACTTCTGTAGAGACATCTTATCTTCGTTAAAAGTGTTTTTCTTGTCTGAATAAACTGTCTCCAAAGTCAAAATGTCCTCAGGGACAGTAAAAGGTCAAACCTGCAGCTTGTCTTGCACGTGCAGTGAGATCTTCATTGCAACAACAAGCTTTTACCTGCTATGATTTAACACCGGGATGTTTAACAGAAACACTGTTCTCCGTTAGATGAAACAGACTGTGAGTAAAACCAGGAGGAGGAAAAGGACTGCAGTTCATGTTAAATATCTGCAGCAGCTGGTTTTTCTTTAAACCTTCTGTCTGTTTTTGATTTATAAAACGAACATTTGTGGCTTCAAACTTCATTTGAGACAACAAAGTCTAGACAGCATTTCTAAAAACAAAACTGGAGTTGTCAGAAATGAGCTTAAGGTGAAAATGTTTTATTACCAGAAACAAAAGAAACAGTACCGGTAAATCACACACAAAAAAAGCCTAATTGACAAAACATACCAATTCCTCAGAAATGATTTAAACCAAACAAATTTACTTTTTCTGCAAAAACTCTCTCCTCTGCTCTTTGCCATCTGCAAATGCTCTTGGCCACGCCCACTTCTCCGCTCTGCATGGAAGTTTATCCTGCGGTGTGGGCCGCACAAAGCTGCAGGAGTTGCAAAATAATTTAAAATAATTTATTTTAAATAAAAATTGCATGACGATCGTGCGACTCACCCATCAATCAGCCATTTATGTGTCATGTCCAATCTTATTTTGAAAAACCGCGATGGAGCGAGTCTGCGATAAACGAACCGCCAAGTAGAGAGGGACTGCTGTATACAGTATTACTGTTTCTGTTTAGTGCCCTGACACTGATGAATTCTGTTGTGACTTGACGCTAAAAACTGAACTGAATTGTGTGACGTCGTCTTCAGGTCGTTTCAAACACGTCGCCTTCAGGCTCAGACAGTCTGAATGTTAATCAGCTGTCGGTGGTGCCGTTAGTTTAAGGTGGACTGAAATCGTCTCTTGAGTTTAAATCTGCAGGATCTGAGCTGTTCTTCAGGCCCAGCATGAAAACTTCAGCTCAGAGTCTGGTTTCAGCCGTGTTGGGGGTAGTGGGGGGTGTTCTCTGGGTTTATTGGGTCCGACTCTCCGTCTTGTTTCCATCTTGAACAGCTGACCTGATTTCAGCTTCGGGGACGGTGGTGCACACAGAGGGTTAATGTTTCCCAGATTTCTGTCTCCTCTTAAGGAATGTTCCACTTACTGCTGCTGCCTGAACTCTCCATCCCCTGTGCCTAACCAAACAGAACCAGAACCAGAACCAGACCCTTAAAAATAGCTGCGCTCAGAGAAAATTCACTTCCTGTGGACATTATTAGGAGACACGGCAGCGTTTAGATTGTAGATTAGCCTCACTAAAGAATTCACAGCCACACGAGTCATTCAGCTGCTGGAAATAACTGCAGCTGTCTTGTCAAGTTTAATCCTTGATTCTTTGTGTTTCCAGAGAAACCAGATGGCTGTTTGGACTGGGATGTTCTCGTTGGAGGACTCTGCGGTGACTCCCTCGATGCCGCCTCCTTCCTAGTTCCCAGTGACTTCCGGTCCAAGTCTTTCTCTGGACCGTTGGCCCAAAATGTCAGTGAAACGTACTGTTACCCTGCGCCTACCCATGCCGAGGCTGTCCAGGACCCTGGATTTCTGCAGACCAGAGATGAAGCCGGTACTGAACCAGAAACTTCCCCTGGCTGTGTTTCAACCCCTCTAGTACCTCAGAACTCCTTCCTCCAAACACACTCAAATAAGCACCTGGACAGTTACATCTACAGTCTGCTGCAGCGGAGGGCCCAGCCCATCAGGACCAGCAGACCCAGAACCAGCTTCAGCACAGACCCCTCAAAAAGCATCTTGAGGCAGGCCAGCCTCTGTGGAAGGCTGATGTCAATTCCTGGTTCTGGTTTGGGAAATCTAAGATCTTTGTTCCCTGCTTTAGGAACCACAGCAGAATCTGGTCTAACCTCATCTTTGCAGAAGAAAACCTTTATGGAAACCAGAAGCGAGGAGCTGAATGGTATTCGTGGTGACATGATCCGAACTAGTCTCGGGGTCAACAGCAGTGAGTCTGGCTCACCTGGTGGCTCTCACATCCAGAACAGTGGTTCTGTCTCTTTCAGGGACAGCAATACCAAGAGGGGTAATGGTTCCTTCTCTCACTCAGTTGCAACTCTTCTCAAAGACTTTAGAAACCAAGAAAGTTATTCAGCTAACTCCTCCCACAAAAAAACATGTCAGCCTTGTTGTCCCACTAACCAGGAGCTGGTACTTCCATCATCTCTAGCAAGAGATGATGTTGGAACCAGCCGGGAGAATCATCCTGGGAGAACACAGACCAGTTCTCCCAGGAACGGACTCCAGCTTTACAGAAGTGGCCCAGCAAAGAACACAGAAAAGTCAGTCCCACAGCTCTCCAGTCTTGGTGGATCATCTAAGAATCTGAGAAGTGGTGGAAGAGAAGAACAAAAGAGGATTGTGGGTAACGGCTGGTCCCTACCTGCCAAGCAGCAGAACCTCAAAGACCGCAGGGGCAGCAGCAAGAACATCAAGACTTCCAAGATGACACTAAAGACACTGTTGGCCCTCGAAGCCAACGAGATGCCTTCAGAGAGAAAAGATGATAAATCCTGCCACAAGTTCAGCTCCAGGACAATCCTGTTACTGGAAGATGCAGGCTCTGCAAACGTCAAGGCATCTCGCAGAGGTACATCCGTTTCAGAAAGACAAGTCCTGGACAAACATGCCAAGTCAAACAGTCTGCAGTCCGGTGGATCCAAGCCCCATCGGCACACAATCCAACGGCGACACCACAACCACCATCACCGTGTGTGCAATCAACCAAAACACAAGCGTAATGATCACCGGCGCTTACGAGTGATCGCAGAGATTCCATCAGGCGGAGCTAAGAAGAGTGTCCTGAAGAAACAGAGACACCTGCACCCTCCGTCTGGAGGCCAGCAGGGCAGTCCGTACTCCTATTTGACAGGAAGTGACTCAGAGTATTCAGCAGAGTGTTTGTCACTCTTCCACTCCACCATCGTGGACACCAGCGAGGATGAGAGGTCCAACTATACCACAAACTGCTTTGGAGACAGCGAATCCAGTAAGGAAGAGTCCATGGAGGAGAACGGCACAACCACAGACCCAGAAGAGGGTGTCGGAGGTGGCCCGGTAGTACCAAGGAGGGGGAAGGGGAGGCGGCAGTCAGGAGCAAAGCAGGACAGTCATCTGGGTCACACCAAGACCTTGATAAAGATTAAAGCATCTCACAACCTGAAGAAGAAGATCCTCGGGTCCAGATCAGGTTCTCTCAAACTCATGACCACTGTGTGACCCACCAAACCAGACCAGAACCATACTGCTTGGACCTGTCAGACCAGACTACGGGTTGCCTTACATCCATGCATCTTCTGTACCTGAAATAAACCCAGAACTTGAACATATACAGTCCCAACTACAGTTCCAAAACTGAACTTATACAGACCCAACTAAAGATCAAAACCTTTACAGACCCAACCACAGTTCCAAACCTGAACCTTTACAGACCCAACTACAGTTCCAAGCCTGAACCTTTACAGACCCAACTAAAGATCAAAACCTTTACAGACCCAACCACAGTTCCAAACCTGAACTTTTGCAGACCAAACTGAAGATCCAAACCTTTGCAGACCCAACTTCAGTTCCAAACGTGAACCTTTACAGACCCAACTATGATTCCAAATCAGAACCTTTACAGACCCAACTACAGTTCCAAGCCTGAACCTTTACAGACCCAACCAAAGACCCAAACCTTTACAGACCCAACTACAGTTCCAAACCTGAACCTTTGCAGACTCAAATGAAGATCCAAACCTTTACAGACTCAACTACAGTTCCAAACCTGAACCTTTGCAGACCCAACCAAAGACCCAAACCTTTACAGACCCAACTACAGTTCCAAACCTGAACCTTTGCAGACCCAACCAAAGACCCAAACCTTTACAGACCCAACTACAGTTCCAAACCTGAACCTTTGCAGACTCAAATGAAGATCCAAACCTTTACAGACTCAACTACAGTTCCAAACCTGAACCTTTGCAGACCCAACCAAAGACCCAAACCTTTACAGACTCAACTACAGTTCCAAACCTGAACCTTTGCAGACCCAACCAAAGACCCAAACCTTTACAGACCCAACTACAGTTCCAAACCTGAACCTTTGCAGACTCAAATGAAGATCCAAACCTTTACAGACTCAACTACAGTTCCAAACCTGAACCTTTGCAGACCCAACAGAAGATCCAAACCTTTGCAGACCCAACTTCAGTTCCAAACCTGAACCTTTGCAGACCCAACTGAAGATCCAAACCTTTGCAGACCCAACTTCAGTTCCAAACCTGAACCTTTGCAGACCCAACTGAAGATCGAAACCTTTGCAGACCCAACTTCAGTTCCAAACCTGAACCTTTGCAGACCCAACTGAAGATCCAAACCTTTGCAGACCCAACTTCAGTTCCAAACCTGAACCTTTGCAGACCCAACTGAAGATCCAAACCTTGACTACAATTCCAAACCTGAACCTTTACAGACCCAACTACAGTTCCAAACCTTTACAGACTCAACTACATTTCCAAACTTGAACCTTTACAGACTCAACTACAGTTCCAAACCTTTACAGACCTGAAGTAGGTGGTTCTGTAAAGATTTGGATCCTGTTTGACTCATAGGTCCTGTCCTGGCACCCTGATGTGTAAAATTATTTTTCACATCAACGCTCCACATTTGTTCTGAACAAAAAGACGCTGAGACACTGAAGCGTGTTGGAAACAAAAAAAGTGCTGCTTCAAGTGTTTTTGAGTCCCTGCAGGAATAAAACGTGTCTGTGGGGAAAGAAAGTCGTCCATGTGATACAGGAAATTGCTGAGTCCAACACTGAGGACGTCTTTGTCCAACGGTCCAACAGGAAAACTTCTGTTCCCATCAGAAACCTGCGGCTGGTTCCTGCCGTGCAGACGTTTTTAAATCTGCACTTTAATCTCTGGAAGACTCACAGATTAAATAATCTGATCAACCCTGCACTTCGACAAGCCCAGCCCCGGATCCCGAACTTCTGATTGTATTTTTTACAATAACGAATGTAAAAATTGAAACATTTTTTATTTGCCTTATTTCTCTGAACCAACATGGGGATGACCTTGGACTTTCCTGAGCTGATCAGAATCCTCAGATCTGGGTGTTATTGACGTAAATATTCATTGATCGACGCAGCTCCTGGTTTTTGTTGTTGTGTTTTTGTAAACTGCTCTCTGAGGCGTTACAATGTAACCGGGCCGGCATGTTTGAGGTCTGGAAGTATTTTAAAATGAGAGCTGCTCAACGTTTGCAGTTTGTTTTTTCTCACAGATTTAAATAAATGTTAAAAACTCAAACAGCTGAGGCTGACTGGAGCTGAAAGCCCGGCTGCACCTCAGAAGAAACTCTTCACAGATTAGACAAGTTTCCACGGGACGGAGGCGAGGAGGAAGGATTACACCTTGTCTGCCGCCCCCCAGGTTTGACCAGCTCAGGCCCACCTGGGCTGAATGTTTACAATCACCTGGAATCTTCTTAATTAAACCAACTGAAAGGAACTTGAGTTGTCTCTGATGTGGAGACATGATGTCATCAACACGTTAATCTACTCAGCTGTTTGTAATCTGCTGCTGAATGATGTAAGTACTTAGCTGGTACCGAGCCTCAGTTTCACAATAGACAGAAAAACGTCTCGATCAGGACTTCCTTATCAGTATTAATTAAAACTTGACCCAGTCTCGTCTGCAGGAGCTCCACGGTTCTGGTCCGGTCCCAGAATTTAATTTTTTTTAATCGAAACCATCATTGTACAGATTTAATATAATCTGATGTTTGTTTTTATTCATTATTACAGGAGCCTTTTTGCTCTCATTTGTTTTACATGTTTAGAAATCTTTGTTATTTTATTTAAAATCTAATATATTTACAGGAAAACCAGAACGAACCGGTCCGAGTGGAAATGAACAGAACCGTGATTTGGTGAGACTTTTTCACACATAAAAAACCAAAAGTTTCCTGAAGTTTGAGACAAAATGAACTCTTTTGTTGAGATAAGTTCAAACTTTTTGTTGAGGTGATCTGAATGTCTGTGGTCGTGGCCTGGGATGGGACCGGTACCAGTCGGACCCATCCCCCTGTCTTTAGGACAGATGCTGAATGTCCGTGAAGTTGACAGAAATTTCAGAGGAGTTTGTGTTTTTAAAGATGATGGCTCCTCTCTCTCTTTGCTGATCCGTTCTCGCTGACTTCTCTTGATTTGGGTTTCAGCTGCTCGGTTCTGTAACCGGTCCACCGTTCAGCTGGAACTCTTTGTCATGTTTTAACACTTTAATTTAATTTGCTTTGTTTTGTTTTTTTGTTTTTTGAATGTCCAGAGGACCAGACTTAGCTTTTTTAGATTAACACTTTAATGTTTCAATAAATTTGATTTTCAGTCTGAGCGTGTCCGTGTTCTGTTCTGCTGCTGGGTCGGACCAGAAGATTCTCATCCTTCAGAACCCTCTGAGCGCTGGATGGGTCTGAGGAGGCTGCAGAGACTTCAAACCCGTGTCTCCACCAGGATCCAGCCTGATCCGTCTGCAGAAAGACCCTGAAGTCCGGGAAAAGACGTCTCTGTGGTTCTCAGAGGGTTCTGGACGATCTTTCAGTGAGACAGCTGCAATTATTGTGACCACAAGTCATCCAGCTGCAGTTCAGACAGAGTTCACCCTCCTCCAAAAGCCACATGACGCCTGTAAGTGAGGGCGGTGGGTTCAGAGAGAGGTCTCCCAAACCAAGAACCTCTTAAAAGAAATAAAATCAGGGAGAAAAAAAATAATAAAATTCAGTTTGAACAGTTTCAAGTGCAAGAAAATTAATAAATGATACAAGAAAAGCACAGATCAACTTAAAACGGCAAGAAGATCCGACCTTTGAGGCCTGCAGCGTCTGAGATGGAGCTCACTGCACAGTCTGACCTTCAGGGTGAATCAGCCGTCTGAAATGTTTTCCTCTTGTAAAGAATCTGTCTCTGATGGAGGGACCGCATATGACCTTTGACCCTTCACAGATTGATGATCAGCAAAAGGTGCTTCTCTGAGGTCATTGTCTTTCCATCTTGGCGTTGTGAAGGTAGGATCAGTTCATCAGCAGCTCCTGGACCTCCTGCAGGATGAGTTTAGTTTGTCACTTCCTGTTTCTGTCGTTTGGTTTTGAACGTGTTCTTCTTTCTGTTTATATTTCTTGTTTTTACTCAGACACCGAAACACGTTGGAAACGTAAAAAGTGCTGCTTCGTGTCTTTTTGAGTCCCTGCAGGAATAAAACGTGTCTGTGTGAGACAGGAAACTGCTGAGTCCAACACTGAGGACGTCTTTGTCCAACGGTCCAACAGGAAGACTTCTGTTCCCATCAGGCTGGTTCCTGCTCTGCAGACATTTTAAATCTGCACTTTAATCTCTGGAAGACTCACATATTAAATAATCCCAGTGTGATTTAAAAAAAACTTCTGAACGTTCCTTTAACAAACATCTTCTGTGCAGAGCTGACGGAGAAACACGAGGCCTAAAAATTACAAAATGCTCTTTAAATGGTTTAAGTCTGACAAAGCTGCTGTTTTCAATAGTTTTCCTCCTGAGTTTTTAATAAATACATGAATAAATTTGAGTTTTGGTTTGAATTTGGATTTTCTGGGCCTCCGTCAAATAATATTTGCACTCATCATGAGCAGTCTGATGGCTCCGCCCACGATGAAGGCTGTTCTTTATGACCAAATAAGGAAGTGATTTCCTGATCCCAGAAGCCTTTTGGACCAAACTGAACTGAAGGGCTCAGAACCACGTGAGGCCATTTCAGCGTTTCTCTGCTTTACAGGAAGTGGTCCAGAGAGGACCAGAACAGACCCGTGGGTCCACATCTCCAGCCTGGGGTCTGGTTTGAAGGGTCTCCCCTCCCAAAGGCTGCAACCCTCCTTCACCCCAAGAGAAGGGGTCAAAGGTCATAGTGATGAGGTCATCCTGACCCGAGTCCTGTCTGGTCTGCAGAGTCCAGTTCCTGTTGTAAAACCTGCAGAGACAGAACCTCCCACAGCTGGTTGAAGCAGAAAACAGCTGCACAATCATGATGGGAAGAACCGGACTGGGTCCCATACATCTGGACCTGTGTGAGGACACAGAGACATCTGGACCTGTGTGAGGACACAGAGACATCTGGACCTGTGTGAGGACACAGAGACATCTGGACCTGTGTGAGGACACAGAGACATCTGGACCTGTGTGAGGACACAGAGACATCTGGACCTGTGTGAGGACACGTAAAGACATCTGGACCTGTGTGAGGACACACAGAGACATCTGGACCTGTGTGAGGACACAGAGACATCTGGACCTGTGTGAGGACACAAAGACATCTGGACCTGTGTGAGGACACAGAGACATCTGGACCTGTGTGAGGACACAGAGACATCTGGACCTGTGTGAGGACACAGAGACATCTGGACCTGTGTGAGGACACAGAGACATCTGGACCTGTGTGAGGACACAGAGACATCTGGACCTGTGTGAGGACACAGAGACATCTGGACCTGTGTGAGGACACAGAGACATCTGGACCTGTGTGAGGACACAGAGACATCTGGACCTGTGTGAGGACACAGAGACATCTGGACCTGTGTGAGGACACAGAGACATCTGGACCTGTGTGAGGACACAGAGACATCTGGACCTGTGTGAGGACACAGAGACATCTGGACCTGTGTGAGGACACAGAGACATCTGGACCTGTGTGAGGACACAAAGACATCTGGACCTGTGTGAGGACACAGAGACATCTGGACCTGTGTGAGGACACAGAGACATCTGGACCTGTGTGAGGACACAGAGACATCTGGACCTGTGTGAGGACACGTAAAGACATCTGGACCTGTGTGAGGACACAGAAAGACATCTGGACCTGTGTGAGGACACAGAGACATCTGGACCTGTGTGAGGACACAGAGACATCTGGACCTGTGTGAGGACACGTAAAGACATCTGGACCTGTGTGAGGACACGTAAAGACATCTGGACCTGTGTGAGGACACAGAGACATCTGGACCTGTGTGAGGACACAGAGACATCTGGACCTGTGTGAGGACACGTAAAGACATCTGGACCTGTGTGAGGACACGTAAAGACATCTGGACCTGTGTGAGGACACATAGAGACATCTGGACCTGTGTGAGGACACAGAGACATCTGGACCTGTGTGAGGACACGTAAAGACATCTGGACCTGTGTGAGGACACATAAAGACATCTGGACCTGTGTGAGGACACATAAAGACATCTGGACCTGTGTGAGGACACGTAAAGACATCTGGACCTGTGTGAGGACACATAAAGACATCTGGACCTGTGTGAGGACACAGAGACATCTGGACCTGTGTGAGGACACAGAGACATCTGGACCTGTGTGAGGACACAGAGACATCTGGACCTGTGTGAGGACACAGAGACATCTGGACCTGTGTGAGGACACAAAGACATCTGGACCTGTGTGAGGACACAGAGACATCTGGACCTGTGTGAGGACACAGAGACATCTGGACCTGTGTGAGGACACAAAGACATCTGGACCTGTGTGAGGACACAAAGACATCTGGACCTGTGTGAGGACACATAAAGACATCTGGACCTGTGTGAGGACACATAAAGACATCTGGACCTGTGTGAGGACACAAAGACATCTGGACCTGTGTGAGGACACGTAAAGACATCTGGACCTGTGTGAGGACACGTAAAGACATCTGGACCTGTGTGAGGACACGTAGAGACATCTGGACCTGTGTGAGGACACATAGAGACATCTGGACCTGTGTGAGGACACGTAAAGACATCTGGACCTGTGTGAGGACACGTAAAGACATCTGGACCTGTGTGAGGACACAGAGACATCTGGACCTGTGTGAGGACACAGAGACATCTGGACCTGTGTGAGGACACAGAGACATCTGGACCTGTGTGAGGACACGTAAAGACATCTGGACCTGTGTGAGGACACAGAGACATCTGGACCTGTGTGAGGACACAGATACATCTGGACCTGTGTGTGGACACGTAAAGACATCTGGACCTGTGTGAGGACACGTAAAGACATCTGGACCTTTGTGAGGACACAGAGACATCTGGACCTGTGTGAGGACACGTAAAGACATCTGGACCTGTGTGAGGACACGTAAAGGCATCTGGACCTGTGTGAGGACACGTAAAGACATCTGGACCTTTGTGAGGATACAGAGACATCTGGACCTGTGTGAGGACACAGAGACATCTGAACCTGTGTGAGGACACGTAAACA
>JBBPBX010097764.1:0-12803 GCA_038048925.1 Garcialebias charrua
TCCACAATGTGTTTGCAATAAATGGTCAAATTTACTCTTTGAATTAATGTTTCAAGAGCTTTACAATGTTCATAGCTAAATGGATGCTACTGAAAGTATAAATATAGGTTTGGGTAAACAAACAGGAAAGGTGTTTAAAAAACGGCTTCAGTAGTAAAGTATGTCCCTAAGAAATCCCCCTATAAGGATACTATGTTAAAGCAGAGTATATTCAAGTAAAAATTGTAACTTTGTCATTCTGTCTGTCTGGAATAGGTGGGGTTAAATATTTGTTAATCAATTATGAGTAATACTCCATAATATACAAATTTATAAATTACCTCGTTTGGGCACCACCTCTCTCTTAGAGAGGAAAATCAGTCTCTATTTACTCCATAATAATGTAAAGTGAGTTATTTCTCATGTTTAAAGAAGTAAATTGATTAAACACACAGACAACTGGATATTCACATATTCAGTCATGACTTTTATATATTTTATTACAAAATAATAATCTGTGATATGGCCACTGAAATATATGCATGATAAAATACTGAATACAAATGACTTTGAACCAATGGTCTAACTGTGATTTATTAAAGTTAATTTGAAACTTTGAAGGCAGTCTTACAACTGGTTTCTGTTTGTGAAGTGGTTAAAATGTATCTAAAGTGAGCTGCTTCAAAGTGTGGACACCTTGATTACCAGAAAGGCATTGGAAAAGTGTTGTCCTTTTTACACACATACACACACAAATAGGATGCACTGTATGCATGAACTCTAATTCTAAAGAGAAGACAAGTGAACGAGTTCTGGATCGAGGTCAAATAGCTTACCGTATTTTTCGGGGTATAGGTCGCACCGGAGTATAGGTCGCACCTACGTTTAACTCTGCTGCAAATGTCTGCCACAGGAGCACACAGCAAGGCTTTTAAGAAGATTAACACTTAAAAACAATTATTTGTTTGATAAAAATTATAGCAAATATGTGTCTGAGCTGAACTTTTCCTTAATAAATGAACGTAATTGTGAAATGAGCTGGATTTAAAAATGTGTTTAGCCGAAAGTGATAAAAAGCCATATATAGGTCGCACCTGAGTATAGGTCGCAGGCCATGAAAAAATGATAAAAAGGTGCGACCTATACTCCGAAAAATACGGTAAATGTTGACACACACATGTATTGTAGCTTGTAATTTATCTTCATGTAAGCTTGCTTTCTGAACACACACACACTCATCCAGACACACATTGCTCAATAATAGAAGATGCACCTTCCACAGCCTTTATTTTATGCACACTGTGAGTCCGTTTTGTGCTGTTGGCCAGCTTTGTGTCCCACTGTGACAAAGTGCCAAGGCTGCAGGTCTGCATATTTCTGCCACCATATGTGAACAAAGAAAGATGGCTGCAGGTGAGGAAATGGACAGTGCAGGGATGGTGATGGACACAGGTAGCTTGGCGGATTTCAGAACCGCCGTCCATTTGGCTTTAGTCTCCATTGTCTCATCCTCTGTTTTTCTGGCAAAGCCTTTGATTGAACTGGCACTGAGATGAGGATTTGGCAAGCGGGGAGTTTTATCTCCATGATAACAATAGGCTACGTTACTGGGAGGTGGTTGTCTGTATCAAACATTGTGAAACAGCATTGTCTAATGGGTTTAAGCTTTCTGGAAAGAGATTTGTGGTTTGTTAAAGGGCTGTAGAGCTCTGCTGCTAATCGATTCCATGTTCTCCCATGGTTGCCCTGGAATCATCCTCATACAATTAAAGCACATTCACTTTACTCAAAGGATCTAATGGACACGGTCATGTTTTTGAAGCATCTTGGGAGAAGGACATCCTATTACTTATAGTTTGAGTGAAATAAAAATGTATTTTCACTGCATGCATGCGTCAACACCCCTAATCACAACGTGGTTGCCCTGTATGGTGCAGTGCATAGGCTCCCACCCTGACAGACGATCCACTGTGAATGTTTAGGAATGATAATAAGATCAAAATACCTCACTAAGCATGGAAGAGAGAGTGAAGACTGGAGAGGAAGAGGGAGTGAGAGAAAGTTAGCAAGAGCAAGCAGAGGAGAAGGTGAGCGATAGCTGCGATAAATTGCAGAAGCAAAACCACTTGAGCATAAAATTAGATTTTACAATTGTGTTGTTACCTGACAGTCCTCTGACAGTGGAGATATCACAACATTATAGGGCTGCACGAGTGCTACTAATCGTATCAAATAAATAAGAATGGCTATAAGCTGTGATGGAGCTGAATGGAGTTTAATCTGGACAGTGAGGTGGCTAAAGAAGTAATTAAAACTGTATTTCTTATTATAAAGTGAAAGTCTGGAATCCCAGATTAAATCTGTATGAAAAAAAAAACCATGAAGCTGAGAATTTCCACATCATTTCTAATTTGCATTTTCAAAACATCTATTATGGTGAAGTGACAACTTTTAGAACTTTGACCACACATTATGTTGTCCCCATTTCCACATGATTGACTGGATGCTAACAACTGTAAAGGATCATATACTAAAATTAAATTGACAGCAACTAAATCGAAAGATAGTTGTTTCTGTGCAGGAAACACATTTTGCTGCATTTATAGCCTGTCAGAGTCAGGAGTATAAACAGTTATTCTACATAACAGATTGTACAGTACTGAGGGATTAGGAGGAAACAATTATTTGTTGCTGGGTGTAACAATAGTAACTTAAATACATCATTAAGACAACAATGAAGGCTGAGTGAATCAGTCTGAATGACAAACAGAAGCTCTAATTCAAGTCGGCTTAGCAGAGAAACAGTGTGAGGGAGACACATCGCAACAAACGCTTTATCTGCATAAGTCTGAAAGGACAAAGGACACACACATGTGTGAATCTGTCACACTATGAATAAAAAGTATATAAAAGGCTGTAAAACAACAGAGGAGCATTTTACTGGATGCCTATTGTTTGATTTTCTAAATAGATAAAATTGTTTTTCCATGTTTACTGTCAATATTTAATACAAATCACCAGAAACATAATTTAAAATCATTATTATTTTACCTTTAATTGTTTTATAGCAGGATAGCCAAATACACTAGACAATAATTTAATCAGTGCATTAGTACTTTGTAATTAAGCCCCATTCTCCATATGTTCTTATGGAAATTAAATCTTGAAAGTTTGCATCTGCTAAGCAGTAAATCTAAAGTATTCCTTACTACACAAATGCACTGGAAATAATTTAAATAAAAATAAAACAAAAATCATTGGCAAATGTGTTCATGTTTACAATTTCTACTAATATTCTAAGACTTCACATCCCAACTTAAAAGTTTGTGATAAATGACTAAAACAGTTTAAATTTGAGATGAGTAAGATTCGTACTGGTCATGCAAACTAATTTTTCTGACAAAGAGACATTACCTATTCATTTAAAGTCAACAGCTAAACAAATAAAAATGTTTAGATAAACCGAACCCTGCACAACAAAGTTAAAAGTAAATTGTCAAGACATGATGATCCAATCAGCTGCTTGCTCAAATTAAAGCCAAATTTTTATCATTTCTTAAGGGAGGGCAGCCACTGCCTGACTCCTAAAACTGCTCCTTCAGTCTGGTTAGATTTTTGTAAAAGTGATGTCACAATATTTTGGACAGAAATCTAACCTGTTTGTGGTCAATCCTGAGAAAATTAACTTACCCCCCCCCCCCCCTTTTTTTGTATATTTGTTTTTTTACCTTTATTTTACTTGACAAAACCCCATTGAGATTAAAAACATCTGCCCGATACTACGTCACAGATGTTGCATTCGCGTGTAATCGGATTTCCCGTGAATAAACACGGTGCAAAGTTTTAAATCACTTTTAAATCAAAATTAAATTGATTTATCATTTTGTTTGCCAAAACGAGCATAGTTGAATGATACAACATATATATTGAGCAATTTTATGCATAGTTCAAACATCATGTCAGTGGACCTTTAAACTAAAAGCATCTAGCACAAGATTATTCTGATATATTTATTCAATGTAAATGTTGGTGGTTTTGTTAATTTTATTCTATTTATTTGTTCTTTATTTTTACCACTTAATGTACTGTATTTGAGAACCAGTATCCATTTACAACCTGGAATGTTTTATCTATTAGAAATGTTTGCCATTCGACTAATCCTTTTTCTACATTCTGCTAAAGATTAGTCTGTTCTAAATTTTAATTTGAAACCAGTTAACATTTTAGCTGAGCTGGCTTTACATGCGTTCCCCTTACATGTATCCAATTTTCAAGATTAATCTAAATGTTTTCATCAGTTTTCTTTATTTTGATGTTATTTGAAAAGTTTCAGTGAATCAGTTGCACCAAATAAATTATAGCAAATTTAAAAAAAAAACTTTACAATGACGACCAAACAGTCGCTAGAATAGACAAAATTCAAGATGGTGATTAACCATCTGCATGTGTTCCAGTTTTCTCATTCTGAGTCCAAGTTTAAACATTAATTTGTTTAGACTGTAAATCAATGAACTCTTCTGTGGAGTAATTCATCCATTAATCTCTACTACACCAGTGCTTATTGTTGAGACGGATTGCAGAGGGACTGGAGGCTATAGCAAAAATTCTTGCTTATGCAGATCTAAAAGCAATTTTGAATCTTAAACATAATTAACATGTGTCAAAACATGTTTTTAACTTGATGGGAAGCAAGCATATACGTACCACTCCGTAGATCAAGATCTGAACTGTCTTGAGGTGACTTTGCTAACTAATGAGCCAACACGCTGCCCGACGCCATTAATTAACCATCAACGTTAATTTCCTCTTGTGATACTCATCATTGATTAAATGAAACAGATTCCTGGCCTGATTTTGCTCAGAGTGGTGCAAACCTCAGATTTGGCTAACTCCACCACTGGTCTCAGTATTGTATAACACTTGGTCCCCAGTGTTGTGTTGTTACCCATAATTATAGAGGAACATATTCTTTCTGAAATTGGCCGCGTTTCCAAATGTTCATAGTGATTTGTGTATGTGCTTTGTGCCGGTCATTGTTTGCTGCCATCATTGTGCTGTTGCACATCCAGGGAGACAGGAAGCTATTCAAGGGGAGATTGGTAATCCCACCAGTGGAGAGAAAGTACAAAAGAGCAACACTCAGAAATGCAGTGGGCGAGCACACATGTATCCAAGAGCATAATGAGCAGGTTTTTATTGTTTGGCTTTCTGAATTGGTTTGTCTGGCTGCATGAATTTTTTTCTAACAAGCCCAATAAATCTTACAGTGAAGCAATAAAAAAACAAAACTTTGTGTTCTATTATTTATCTAAGTTTCCATGCAGCTATTTTATTTTCTTCTGTTGAATTCATGTAAAAAGCATATGGTGCTTAAAATTTATAACAGCATAATGAACAACAAACAATCTCAGATGTTTATCTTAAATTAATGACAATGGCATGACGTACATTTTCTATATATATATATTTTTAGTTTTCTGTAACTAAGCATCTCCAATATAAACCCTAAATTACAAATTATTACACAATATATTTACTTTTAGATCTGCATTTTGCTTTTAATTAAAAAAATTAACAAACAAATTAAATTATGTTTGTGTTTTACCCCAAATGAACCAGAGTGAAAAACAAGTCTAATCTAAAAATAGCTGGTAGTAGCAGCAGCAGATATTGTATGGCCAGGTTCTTGCTTGCACAAAAATAACATGAAAGGTCATTGATCTTGCCTCTTCTCAGCACAAATTTCATGTTGGACAAGGGCAACGCTCTTGCAGTTTTTAGCTCAGATAAATAAATAAAAAAGAGCAGATAGCAAAAATGACCTTGCCTTCCTTTTAAATTGTGACTTCTGCATTCATTTTGAGCTTATTTTAGGTGGCAGGAGGAATAAAAAAGAATACAATGCACTGTTTAAAGTGGAAACATGCTGTGAATACTTCACTTAAAAGTCAAAGCTCTCTGAATATTTGAGTGCGTGGATTCTAATCTGAAGGTTTTTGGGGTATTATTTGTAGAGTCACACTCATGGTGTATACAGTATATTATATTATATTATATTATATTATATTATATTATATTATATTACATTATATTATATTATATTATAAGGCAAGGGATCCCAGGTTTGCATTTCAGTCATTCTGTGCAGACTTTGAATGTTCTCTCAGTGCATGCACGGGTTTTCTCTGGTTACTCCAGTTTCCTCCCATGGACCAAAACAAGATGTTGGTTTTTAAAGTGCATGTGACATAATTTTCTTTTTTGTAATAAATATGAATAGATTATTGGAACTATAACTATAAGAACATAGTGGCATGTTTTTTATTTTATTTTAGCAATAAGATGAAGAGTTTTTTTTTCCCATGCACTCTTAACAGGAAGTGATGACAAAGTGGCGGGAACAACACAAACAGCAGTGAATAGTCTGATGTTTCTTTAGATTATTTTGATTCACTGTCTGAAAGAGATGAAGAAAAGTTAGAGTTCAAATAATATACAGTAGTTTGATAAAATAAAATTAAAAAAAGGGAGTTCCCCTCATTAAAGAGTCCCCCACTCACCCCTTTGATGTCACTTCCTGTTTCACGTTGGCTGTGCCACGTTCAAAAGACAAAATGCCACTTATGTGTATTCTGTCAAAATTCTTAAATATAATTTCCACTTTTTGTATTTGCAGCAAATGCATGCTACAGGCACTTTAATTTTTGTATATATATTTATTTTCTGTTTTGGGAATTACCACAGCACGCTAACTTGATTTGTCAATTGTTTGATGCAGTTGAGCCACCACAGCCTGCATGTGTGGAGCTAGGGTCTCAAAGGGGGTTGAGGGTCTTGCTCAAGGAGCCAGAGAGGAGCAAATGAGGGTGGAGGCGACCTCCTGACCACAGGCTTATGTGAGCCTGGGTGACTGAATGCTCACATCACATTCATTGTAATGCAGTAAAACCACTGGCACCCCTCTTGGTTTGGGCAAACTGTTTTCCTGCTACTGAAGATTGCACTCATGCAGTCCATAAACACTCTCAGTATTTCTCAGTGGTGCTCGCATGATTCCAACCAAACCAAATAAGCTAGCTTACAGGCAGTGTGCTACCACATAGCTGTAGAGGGTGGGTTAATGCTTGAGCGTACACTTGTGTTGTTTGCGGGTACACGATGTGCGGCTTTCATGCTGCTACATCAATTTTTGCAGCGGCATGTACAGCTAAAACGTGAAACCTCTGATTCTGACTCCACGCAGCATGTCTCCATCAGTTCCTTTAGGCCTCGCTGATCTCTCAGCACCCTCAGGTTCTGTTTAAGATTGAAATTCTGCTTCATTTTTATTCATGCCACACAGTTCCGGAGGCTTTCATTTCATGCAGGCCAAATGTTTTAATGTATAATTTATTCCCTTAAATAATAACATTTTATCAAGCTAAAAGCCAAGCTTTAGTCTGAACTACTGCGTGCTTCAGACATGTTTTATTTGTGCTGTTACTAACATTGAATGCCACGCTCATATGGCTTCATGTATTATAAAAATGTTTGCTTTCTTGTTTGGCTACTTGACAAATTACCTGTTTCATTTTCATTTTACATTTTGTTTGAGTAAATAATTCTGTAAATTTGAGGCTAATGGGAATGTGCACACTTTTGTCACCAGCCGTTATGATAACATAAACGTTAATGGCAACAGAAGATTGCCCTGGCAGTTTAAATTAGTTAATTAAGCAAGGCATTAAGCAACACTTTTAGTGACACAGACTAAATGCTGAAGTGATGGGTTGTCATTACTCCTGTTTACTTTGTTTTCTGTCATAGTTCGTAGTGACGCGGCTTCCTTTTGGGTTATTTTTTCTTTTGCCGTGTCTCCAAGTTTCTTTTTATCTATGTTTTGCAGTTAAAAGTTTAAACTATCTGCTCCTAACATACGCCAATCTGTGGCTTTTCAATGCACAAAGTCCTCAAAGGACAAATTATGGAAACGGCTGCAATTAGGGGCTGATTTATATATTGTGTAGGACCTTAGAGACTAATTAAAAGCTTTTGTGTTCTTGTCTATTAGAGACATGCTAATTTGGAGCATTTTGACTGTGATTCACAAGAACAAATCTAGAATTGATGCGTCTCGATTTGTGCACGCCCACTGCAACGAGGAACACTCAGCATCGTTGTTTGAATGGGAACTTGTAAACATTCAGTCTCTGCATCATTAGAGCAAATTCTCTGTGATGCTAAAAGGAACAGCTTGTCCGTTAGTTGATGGAGTTGCAGGAGGTCTTGCGCATTAAGCCTTGCTGTTGTGCTTATGGCAGATTTCTGAAAAAAAAAAAAAAAAAGCAAATTATCTGCAGGATTTTCCTCCCAAGGAGCCGGATTCACTGTTTATTAAATTTTTTAGAGTGCTTCTAAGCAATGCACATTTTATCCTCTTAACAGTCAAATTACTATATACTCCAGCAATTACTTAATGTACTCTAATGAGATTTTCCCCCCATGAAATGGAAGGATTCATTTATTTTAATGTGACGCATTCCACCGGGCAGGTTTATGCATCGCGTCCCATCCAGGAAGGCTTTGAGTCATAAATAGTCAGATGAGCTTGGCTTCCTGATCTGCTACGTTCCCCACTGCAACAGAGGTGCATGGTTCTGTGATCCCTGCGCCGGGGATCCATTCAGGGGCATCAGCAGGTCACTTCCACAATTTCCAAGCTTAGCTCTCTGCAACCAGGTATTTTCTAGGATTAGTGAAATAATACCAGGCTGACAGGCAGCGTTTGTGTGACAGGCTGTACACGAACAAAATCCAACACAAAGCACACAGCTAAAACATTTACATTTATATCTCCACAAATATTGCCAAAGCATCATAATATTTTACAAGTATTTGAGGGACCAGCTTTAGTGGTGGAGTGGTTATCTTCCAAGTAGAAAATTGGTGTTCAAACTCCAAGTTCTGCAAGGTACAGCAGTGTTTTGGGGCAAGACACTGTTAGCCCTTCATCAGGTGTAGCCATACATCTAATGATAACTTTCTGAAAGTTTCAACAAAATCCACGTGGTTCATGAGATATTTTGCTAACTGATATAAAGGGAGAACTCCAGCAGGTAATATGTTTTAAGCAAGGGTCTTACACAAAGGGCAGCACTTTAAGGGCTGAGTGCATTTCATTTACTACAACAAATTTTAGCTTAATATCATTGAAATTGACTGAAATGTAGCCAGTTTTATTCCCTTTTGGAAAGTCAGTTGGCTCTGGTGGTCATCTTGAATTGGGCTGACCTAAAAGTTTGAGTTGTACCTTTCATCATGACTTTTAGAGTTTCAGTTAAATCTGTTCCCTGGTTTACATTTTGCTAACAGACACAGCTAAAAACGTTTTCATTTGCCTTTTACATTTTAGTAGTGGGCAAGTATAAAAGTAAAGAGCTCAGGTGGACTAATGAGAAAAGTGTTTGTGTGTTCTGTTTAAATGTGTTGAATTTAGAAAATCCAGATATAAAATGTGTGATGTAACAATGTGAATGACTATTTTTAATACTTGGCAACAAAGTTGGAATCAGTATTCATTTGGTGACATCTCAATAAAAAAAGAATGGCCAGATATACATAAAATGCAGAAAGAAAAGCTCTGCAGAGAGTGGTGAAGGCTGCACAGAAGTCTGTTGGAGTCAGTCTCCCCACCATCACAGACATCTACACCTCCAGATGCAAGAAGAGGGCCACCTGCATCATGAAAGACCCCACCCACCCAGCACACACACTTTTTGCCCCACTCCCCTCAGGAAGGAGGCTGAGGAGCATTAAGTGTAGAACCACTAGACTGAGGAACAGCTTCTACCCTGAGGCTGTTAGACTCATGAATAAATAACCAGAATAATCACTGTGAAATATCACATCATGTTGCTGCTGATCTGTTTCATGTTGCTGCTGATCTGTTTCATGTTGCTGTGTTCATTCGTGCCCATCTGCTCATACAGACTCATGTTCGTGCTGCTGTTTGGAGTAAAGTTTTTCTATGATATTAGTGCTTAGTGTATTTTTAGTTGATGTTTTTCTTAGTTCATATCTTAGATGTTATTACTGTTCTTCTCTTACATTTTATTGTTGGATGTAACTGGGACCCTGTGTACATAATCTCGTTTCATCACATGTACCACATGTGGTGCGAATGACAATAAAGATTATCTGACTCTGAAATAACTTTGTTAATAATACTGATTTACACATCAGTTTATTGTTAGCTACCAGTTTTTATAAAAAATAAAAAAAAGTTTGTCACTACCGTATTTTCGGACTATAGGTCGCACCCGAGTATAGGTCGCATTGTCCAATTACTATCAATAAATTGGAAAAATCCATAAATAGGTCGCACCGGACTATAGGTCGCACCAACGTCACCGCCGACGTAACGCGTCGTCTACCGCTGACGTGCCGCGTTACTGCTGAGTCAACCCGGAAATGTGGACCAAGCGTTTAGCTCTACTGCAAATGTCTGCCACAGGAGAGCTATTAGCCATTTGCTAAAATGTACACGGAAATAAAACGGAAGCTAACATGAGACGTCTAAAACAACGAATAAAAAATTGAATTTTATCTCAAATGTTTCATCCAGGGCAACAGTTTGTAAAGTAAAGCCATATAATTACACTCTGTGAGCAGAAAAAATATCCACCGAGTGGTTTCTGAGCTATTTATAATGTAAAAAGAAATAAAACCAAAGCTAACAGAGACAAGTCCATCTCTCAAAACACGAATAAAAACTCGAATGTAATCTCAAATGTTTCATCCAGGACAACAGTTTGTAAAGTAAAGCCATGTAATTACACTCTGGCAGCAGAAAAAATATCCACCGAGTGGTTTCTGAGCTATTTATAACGTAAAAAGAAATAAAACCAAAGCTAACAGAGACAAGTCCGTCTCTCAAAACACGAATAAAAAAAATCTAATTTTATCTCAAATGTTTCATCCAGGGCAACAATTTGTAAAGTAAAGCCATATAATTACACTCTGTGAGCAGAAAAAATATCCACCGAGTGGTTTCTGAGCTATTTATAACGTACCGTGGGTATCTGTTTACGGAAGCTAACCGCTAATAAAATATAGTTTTTTTTTTATCTCAAACATCTCGTAAAGCTACTCACTTGTAAATGTCCATACAGTGATCACATTCTGTAAGTTTCAGAAAAATCCGCCAAGTGGTTCTTGACTTATCTTGCAAATAAACAGCTAACAAACACATAACTTACAGAAGTTACCTCCAGACCAGGAGGCCGGACATCGACAGAGTCAGTCCGAGCAGAGGAGGCTTTTTTTTCATACACTTCTTCTTCTTCTTTCAGCTTTTCCCTTTTCAGGGGTCGCCACAGCGAGTCATCCTCCTCCACCTCACTATGTCCTCTGCATCCTCTGTCCTCACTCCAACTACCTTCATGTCCTCTCTAACTGCATCCATATATCTCCTCTTTGGCCTTCCTCTGTGTCTTTTTCCTGGCAGCTGCATTTCTAACATCCTTCTACCAATATACCCACTGTCCCTCCTCTGGACATGTCCAAACCATCTCAGTCTGGCCTCCCTAACTTTATCTCCCAGTTGTTCAACATGTGCTGTACCTCTGATTATCTCATTCCTGATCTTATCCATCCTTGTCACTCCTAAGGAGAACCTCAGCATCTTCATTTCTGCCACTTCCAGTTCTTTCTCCTGTCTTTTTGTCAATGACACTGTCTCCAGACCATACAACATAGCTGGTCTCACCACTGTCTTGTAAACTTTTCCTTTGACCTTTGCTGACACCTTTTTGTCACAAATCACTCCTGAAACTTTTCTCCATCCACTCCATCCTGCCTGGACTCTCTTCTTCACTTCTTTACCACATTCCCCATTTTCCTGGACAGTGGACCCCAAGTACTTGAAGTCCTGCACCTTTGTGACCTCTGCTCCTTGTAGCCTCACTGTTCCACTGGCCTCCCTCTCATTCACACACATGTACTCTGTCTTACGGCTGACTTTCATTCCTCTTCTTTCAAGTGCATACCTCCACCTCTCCAAGTTCTCTTCCACCTGTTCCCTGTTCTCACCACATATCACAATGTCATCTGCAAACATCATAGTCCATGGGGATTCCTGCCTGACCTCATCTGTTAGTCGGTCCATCACCAGAGCAAACAAGAAGGGGCTCAGAGCCGATCCTTGATGCAATCCCACCTCCACCTTGAAGCTATCTGTCACTCCTACAGCACATCTCACCACTGTCCTGCTGTCTTCATACATGTCCTGTACCAGTCTAACATACTTTTCTGCCACTCCAGATTTCCTCATGCAATACCACACCTCTTCTCTTGGCACCCTGTCATATGCTTTTTCTAAATCCACAAACACACAATGGAGTTCTTTCTGACCCTCTCTGTACTTCTCTATCAACATCCTCAAAGCAAAGATGGCATCTGTGGTGCTCTTTCTTGGCATGAAACCATACTGCTGCTCACAGATAGTCACCTCTTGTCCAAGCCTTCCTTCCACAACTCTCCCAGATCTTCATTGTGTGGCTCATCAACTTAATCCCCTTGTAGTTGCTACAACTCTGTACATCACCCTTATTCTCATTTTTTTTTCATACACATGAGCTGGAAACGGTCGGTGGACTCTCTGGAAGTGTCCCCCTAGTGGACAAAAGTGGTACTGCACCATTTTCTGCCAAAATGAAAAACGGTCACATCTGAGCCAAAAATTGGTCTAAAAATACTGTATGGGAAAAAAATCCATAAATAGGTCTCACCTGACTATAGGTCGCAGGCCTTGAAAAAATGATAAAAAGCTGACCTATAGTCCGAAA
>JBBPBX010097767.1:0-12803 GCA_038048925.1 Garcialebias charrua
ATTAGACCTGCCTTCAAGAAGAACTGGACCAGTGATGGCTATTCTAGTATAAACGTCATTGAGCTGGGAGCACCCACAGCACCACTAACACACACAAAATGGATTCCACCATGGAGATTCAGCCAGAAGATACACACCACCAATGGCTTTATAGAAAGACTATTGAAATATTATAGAAATATTATTGAAAGCCTGTTCAGTACAACAGGATAGATTTTCTCCCACAAAAGAGCCAGGCTGGACTCAAAAAACGTTGAAAATCAACTTCTTCTGAACTTGAACAAGGAATTCTTGCTGCGATATTAAATTGTGTCAGTTCATGTTAGGACAGGAGACAAGAATGTCTCCAAATGTCTCGAGACTCAGGTCCAAGTTTAGAAAATTGTGTGAGGAACTTAAAATATTGTTCACTATTGACCCATTACAAGGTTGACTAGACAATATTTTAACTAGAGTTGATGAGAAAAATAAATGATCAGAGTCTGTTATTTTGTTCGGTCTAATGCTCCTTTTTTCAGGCAGACAAGTTTTATTTAAATGTGTTCACTGCAGTTAAAATAACACATTGATTTTACTTTGTGTTAAATAAAATCTTTCAAAGTATAATCATTCATTATTATTCTAATTTTGCTTTATGACATTTAACTCTGCATGTCATCTCTGAAATACTGACGCACAGAATCACAAGTCCAATGCAGACATGTTCCTGTTTTTGATTTTCTACATTTGCCTTAGAATCTGTCTGTTTTGCTACTTTGACATCTTTGTTTTAACTTGTTAAAAAAATAAAAATTAAAATGGAAATCTGTATTTCTCTCTTATGATTGTCTATTGTTGATTGTTCACGGTAAATCTACTGTTGCTGTTGTCATCATTCTTTGTTTGTAGCAGGTCTCTATTAACCTGTCTAAATAAGGTTGAAGTACTGTTTTTCTTTACAGTTTGTATTTTGTCAGATGTAACTGGGACCCTGTGTACATTTCATTCCACATTATGTACCACGTGTGATGTGAATGACAAAGCCAGTACAATATAATGCCAATATAGAGCCCAGCCTTTAAACAATGCTTATTGTTGATTATAATGTTTATATAATGTTATAACAATGCTTATAATGTTGGAATCCTGGCAAAAACCAATGCAGAAATGTTCCTGTTTTTCGTTTTCTACATCTAACTTATAATTCGTTTTGCTACTTTGCTAGTTTGTTTTAAATTGTTAAAAAATAAATCTGTATTCCTCTCTTATGATTGTCTATTGTTGAGCAATTTTGGCGGATAAAAGACGTAGTATAAATGTCTTCCACTCGCGTGGCACAGTATTGCAAACCCTAAAACCTTAATCTGAAACTTTGGAAGCTAAAAACATTGTAAGCTAACAACTTTGTAAGCTAACAAGTTCGTTTTTTGTAGTTTTGATTTTTATTGTACTAAAACATTTAGGAGTGGGTCCAGGTGAACTTACCTCGTGAGGTGTGCTTTGGAAAAAGGTAGGTCGCAAAAGGATGACATCAGAAACCTTGTTGTTTTTATTTTTTTCAAAACTTCCGGTCAGTTCATAATTTATTTTCAGAGGTCATTACTGACATCTAGTGATGCCTCCTGTACTCAGCATCTTAATAACATTCAATTAAGACTCTAGTCGTGAAATACTGACGAGTACGTCTTCCCATTTCATAATGACAGATACGCAAAGGGCTGCAGGGGGCGGTCTGACCAAACGTAAGATGCAGGAGGAGTCAGGAATGAGGACGTGTTGCATAAATCACGATGGCTGGCTCAGCAGTTCTCAACATTTCAGAGGAATCCTCTGGTTTGTCTGTGCTCGGTGCATATTATTGCATGACTGATTGGCTTGACCATTGCAGTCTTTTTCCTCCTCCTGCTGTCTTTCCTGTGAATGACACAGCTAAAACATTTTGCATCTTTACTGGTGGTCACAAACTCGTAATATGCACGTCCAAAACCCATGAGTCACCGTGCATTTAATGGCACACATCGACTGTGCAGTCTTAAGAGAAAATGTTTTATGTGCACACACACCACTGAAAATGACTTAAAAACTCCACACCACTTGACTTTTTTTTATGTTGCTGGACATAAAAATGAGCATTCATTTGCTCTAGATCCAAGCTGATCGTGGTATTTTGCATGAACAGTACAAGGAATGTAATGTTTGTGTCCAGTTGTAAAAGTGGAACTTAAAATTTTCTTCAACCTCTTCTGCTCCTAAATAAAATTTATAAAATGCCAGAAAATTTACTCGACTGTTAACATTAGGACAAAACCATATACGAAGGTATTCAGGGGCTTGAACTTCAGCAGCCTGCTATGCTGTAGATGACCTGCTTGTTTTTGCATCAGCTGAGGAGGAGGCGTTGCAGAGGCTGGAGGTTGTTTTCCAGCGGCTGCGGGAGCAAAACCTGGAGCTGAGTCCCAAGAAGTGCCACCTCATGTGAGCCTCGGTGAAGTTTTTGAGCCATGTCATCTTCGATAGAAATGGTGAAGCTGTGGACCATTTGAAAGTTGAGGTCATATCCAAAATGTCAACAACTGATCCGATGGAAGATGACGGATGTACACCCTCTGTACGACGGATTAAATCCCACCTGTTCGGTGTATTGTGTTTATGCTACTAGTGCTTAGTGTATTTTATTAATGTTTTCTTAGTTCATACTTCATGTCTTAGATATTATTACTTTTTTTTTCATTTTTAATACTTTTGTTGGATGTAACTGGGACCCTGTGTACACAATTTCATTCCACCACATTTACCACATGTGGTGGAATGACAAATAAAGAATCTTGAATCCTTGATGTATACAATTCATGTTTAATAAATATATTCTTTCAAGTACAGTATTAGGCAAAAATAAATTGTATACTACACTGAGTTGCTCCCGGTAGGACTGGAAAGCACCTTGCATGGTAGTCTGCCGCCACCGGTTTATGAATGTGTGTAGCATTCAATATATGTGTAGCACTTTGAGATTTTCAGTAATAAAAAGTGCGTTATAAATTGAATTAATTATTATATTATTATTACACTTGCCATTTTAACGTCTACAATTCCTGCAAAGCACTTTACAGAGCTTCACGTTCACCCATACACTCAAATATATAGTTGGTATATGATAAATAGCACTTTTATATTCTCACTAATATAACAAAAATCATATAGGCATACAGGGATATTGTCTTGCACAATAAATTCAAATAAATTCAACCTTTATACAGGTTAGTCTCATTTAATCTCGAGGACTCATTTACAAGAGAGACCTGTTTTAAACAAAGAACACGGATAACAACAGTAAACAATCATGAAAAAGCATATCCAATGAAAAGTAAATGGAAGAACTGATACATACCGGTATATTTAAAAACTTACTTGAACTTACATGATAAAACTTTTTTTTTTTTTTTCCTGCTCTGGCTTATTACTTTCCCAAGGCTTTAGTTGGTCCAGAACTACTTATTTTACTCATGAATGAGTGAAATAAGAAGGCATTTTACAAAAATAAAGTGTTAAATTTCATCCCAATGTCTAAAAAATAGCATACATTAAAAATACACCAGTTTGCTTTTTATTTTACCCAAATGCCCTCATTGAAAAGGCCACAGTCTTTATTTGACCTAAACTGCTTTAGTGACTCAGCTTTTATTACAGGTCTTTATATTTTTTACTATTTTTTTCCCCCTAGAATAATGCTGCATGTTACTATTCTGTCTCATTTTAAAGTCCAAATGTGCAAAACCACATTTGCTTGTACAGAAATTTGCATCTACCGGTAGTTGTGAGACTAACCTGTATAAATAAAGGTTGAATGAATGAATGAATGTATGTTTAAGGGGTGGGGAGAATCATTTTCAGTTGAATTTAGAGAGCAATCTCTGAAAAATGTTACAAATCAGGGAACAAGCGAACAATTTTTTTAATTTATTTTTTACTACCATATTTTTTAGAGTACCGGTACTCTATTAATTCCCATTGGGGAAATTAATTCTCTGGATTTTTTCCATTGCACATGTGGAGCAGAGAGCTGCTACACCAGGAGAGAAGCTGGGGGGTTAAGGGTCTTGCTTAAGGGTCCAGAGTGGACAGAGGCAGGTGTGGGTCTAAAGTGGGCGGTTTCTTAAAGCGCTGCCCAGCTTGAACTGAATCTAATGAGCTGTCAATAAAGACAGAAAGGTCTGGACCTGGTCAGTGGTCCACAGCACAGTTTATGGAACTTCTATACTGAACTAGAACCCACCCACATTTTGATGTAGGTCCAGGGAGTTGAACCGGTGACCTTCCGATCACAGACCCACCTTCTCTAAACTCTGCTCACTTCCCTTATTTTAATAGTAAATCTGATTATTGTTCTTTAAACGGGGAAAGCTCAGCTCATTCTAGTTCTGAAGCAACGGGAGCTGTGGGCATACAGTGCGGAAAGTAAGTATTTGAACACCCTGCGACTCTGCAAGTTCTCCCACTTAGAAATCATGGAGGGGTCTGAAATTTTCATCTTAGGTGCATGTCCACTGTGAGAGACATAATCTAAAAAAAAAAAAAAAATCCAGAAATCACAATGTATGATTTAAAAAATTTTTATTTGTGTGTTACTGCTGCAAATAAGTATTTGAACACCTGTGAAAATCAATGTTAATATTTGAACAGTAGCCTTTGTTTGCAGTTACAGAGGTCAAAGGTTTCCTGTAGTTTCCCACCAGGTGTGCACAAACTGCAGCAGCAGGAGTTTGAACCATTCCTCCACACAGACCTTCTCTAGATCAGCCAGGTTTCTGGGCTGTCGCTGAGAAACACGGAGTTTGAGCTCTCTCTAAAGATTTTCTATATGGTTTAGGTCTGAAGACTGGCTAGGCCACTCCAGAACCTTGCTCTGCTTCTTACGGAGCCACTCCTTGGTTCTCCTGGCTGTGTGCTTCAGGTCATTGTCATGTTGGAAGACCCAGCCATGACCCATCTTCAACGCTCTAACTGAGGGAAGTTGTTCCCCAAAATCTCACAATACAGTACATGGCCCCGGTCATCCTCTCCTTAATACAGTGCAGTCGTCCTGTCCCATGTGCAGAAAAACACCCCCACAGCATGATGCTTCCATCCCCATGCTTCACAGTAGGGATGGTACTCATCATTCTTCGTCCTCCAAACACGGCGAGTGGAATTAAGACCAAAAAGTTCTGTTTTGGTCTCATCTGACCACATAACTTTCTCCCATGACTCCTCTGGATCATCCAAATGGTCATGGGCAAACAAGACGGGCCTGGACGTGTGCTGATTTAAGCAGAGGAAACTTCCGCATGATTTTAAACTATGACGTCTTGGTGTATTACCCAGGCAGTAACCTTGGAAACAGTGGTGCCAGCTCTCTTCAGGTCATTGACCAGCTCCTCCCGTGTAGTTCTGGGCTGATTCCTCACCTTTCTTAGGATCACTGATACGCCACGAGGTGAGATCTTGCATGGAGCCCCAGTCCGAGGGAGATTGACAGTCATGATTAGCTTCGTCCATTTTCTAATAATTGCTCCAACAGTTGATCTTTTTTCACCAAGCTGCTAAGCAATTGCCCTGTAGCCCTTTCCACCCTTGTTGAGGTCTACAATTTTGTCTCTGGTGTAGTTGGACAGCTCTTTGGTCTCAGCCATGTTAGTAGTTGGAGTCTTACTGATTGTATGAGGTGGACAGGTGTCTTTATGCAGCTAACCACCTCAAACATGTGCTTCTAATTTATAATAAGTGGAGTGGAGGTGGACTTTTTAGAGGCGGACTAACAGGTCTTTGAGGACCAGAACTGTTGCTTATTGTCAGGTGTTCAAATACTTATTTGAAGCAGTAACACACAAATAAATTATTTAAAAAAATCATACATTGTGATTTCAGGATTTTTAATTTTTAGATTATGTCTCTCACAGTGGACATGCACCTAAGATGAAAATTTCAGACCCCTCCATAGGGCTGGGCCATATCATATCGTTCACGATAATACAGGTTAAAAAAAAAGCTTGCCCGAGCATAAAAATCACATCATGAAATGCTAATTTCATGACGTAATATGTCAGGGTGCCCCGCCCCTTTAACAACCGAGCGCGTCGAATGACCAAACCGAACTGCGCACCTCCCTCCACCTGTCTTTACTGGTGTAACGCTAATTAGTTGCGCGCAATACTTGCAAGCTAAAATGCTAAAAACAAACAACGCGCGTCTCAGCTTCTCTCCATCTAGCTCTAAACTGCAGGTACAGACAGCTCAACGGTCTCTCCCTCCCACCACCACGCTCTGAGCTGCCGGTGCAGGCTGCGTCTCCCCCGCTCTAAACTGTCGGTACAAACACGCGCAGCTCAACTGTCTCTTGAGTTCCACAGTCGGTCCACGGACCGAGAGGCAGGTGATCAGAGACAGATCAGTAAAACAAAAAATGAATCGGAGAAATGAAGCGTTCCTGCAGGAACAGATAAAACACAACAAGCTTCAGGGTCAGCTGATCACCTTGTCACAAGTTCTGGAAGTTTTTCATTCATTCAACCTTTATTTATACAGGCTAGCCTCGTTGAGCCACGGGGACTCATTTACAAGAGGGACCTGTCTCACTCACACCCAGGGTCAATTTAGAGTTACCAATCAACCTAACATGCATGTTTTTGGACTGTGGGAGGAAACCGGAGCACCCGGAGAAAACCCACGCATGCACGGAGAGAACATGCAAACTCCACCCAGAAAGGCCCCCGGACCGGGATTTGAACCGGGGACCTGCTCGCTGAGAGGCAGCAGCTCTACCAGTTGTGCCACCGTGCTGCCAAGTTATATGCATTTAAAGGCTAGTATCACTCAGCCCTCTGTGAATAGCAAACAACCATCAGGGTGTTAACGATCCATCGTCAGGCTGATGGTCCTCCTTGATCATGTGAGCAGCTGGTTTCGGCTGTCATCAGCCAACTGGTTGATCCACTGTGGGAGGGTGCTATTTATAAGACTGAGCTGAACACAGCTTCTCAGACTGAGGAAGTCTTTCGGACGAAAGACGAAACGTTTCTACAGTTTTTTTTTTTGCTTTGTTTTGTTTTGTTTTTTGAATGTCCAGAGGACCAGACTTAGCTTTTTGGGATTTTTCTACCTGGATTATTTAGCATACATCAGGGTATTCTGTTGTAGGTTTCATTTATGCTCAACAGATCTTAAGCTTCATTTTATTTTGTTGTTTTTGGAAACTGCACCTGCACTTTAGTTTTTGTGGTGGTTTTTGTTGATCTATAGTTTGTGCAGACTTTTTCAATCTAAATAACAGAAGGATCAATTTAAAAATATATGTACTTGGAGACTGAATACTTTACTAAAATGAACACGAGTTCAGGCGGGCCAGCCAACCTGAAGCTGCCTGTTCCTGTTGCCAATTTAAACTTGAACAAAACTCGTTTTTCTAATTTTTGGTTGATGAAGAGGACACAAGTGGCTCTGGAGCCACAGGTTGCAGAACTCTAGAAAAACTCAGCAGAGCAGTAAAACGCTGATTTCTGTTTACACGCTGCATCTTTTTATAGTAACATGGGGTCTAATCTAATCCACAAACCTGACTATCTGTCAATGTGATGGTCACACTTTCAGTTTGCAGATTCCCCTGAATGCTGAGCTCTTTCTCTGTTTGTTTGTGACTTTATCCTAAAATTGAGTTGAGTTCTGCACAGAGAGCTTCACTCAAGGACAACAGAGTCACTGTGTGCTTCATTTGGAAGCTCTGATTTCATGAACTTTGTTTCCACTAACATAATTTAAAGTGAGCAAACGAGAACAAACCCGTGCTAAACTGGACAGATTAGTGTTCTGATCAGATTAAATTAATTATGCTTTGAAGTTCTGGCATTAAAAGAGAAATCTTTAAAAAAAAAACCAGACCTCTTGGACTTTAATGTTGTGATGTTCGTTTTTCACGGTTGTCCAACAATATGTAAAAATACCTTATTAAAAAGAAATACATTTAAAAAAAGTAAAGCTCACAACCTCAAAAGTCAGTTTGTTAAACCTGAAAATAAACCAAACAGTAGCTGGAAGCTCTCAGTTCTGTAGACTGGTCTGTGATGACATCACAGCCGCCATGTTGGAAGACAACCTCCAGTGGATAAACGCATGCAGGGTGATCAGTTATAACTTTTGTGCATACAGTATTTTGGCTGCTCTAGCAGGACTGACCGTTATAGATAATTTAAATCAGTCAAATGAACTTGGAAAAAATCTGGGGAGAAAACTCAAATTTAACTGGAGTTTTCCTGTAGATGTACGGTAATGTTTACTCTGGCTGTCACCATGTTACCCGGTCCTCGCTGCGATGCTGATTTCCTGCACCCACCCAGACTTTTGTACAGTATGCCTTGAAGTCTTTGCTCTTGATCAAGCTCTGATTGAAAACTGTATCAGGATACGAAGTTGATGGACGTTGGTTTGGAACGTTTGTCCTCATTTGCACATCTTTGTAGGGTTCAGAGTTATTCAATAAATTTAAAATTTGACCAATATGTTTCTTGTCAGCTGACTCAAAACATTTCCACGTATTTTACCTTTAGTGTCAAATAACTTTTTTTCCAGTTTCCAGGCCGTCTAGTAAATCTAAACTATTTCAGATTAAAGTTGTCAATCCAGGTCATTCTTCTGGTAATGCTGCATGGTGGATACACATCCTGTGCACGCATGCTTGAATATTATGAATGTGACCTGAATTTATTTTTTAGAGGACTTTGATCTGTTAATAAAGCAATCACATATGCTGCTAAACATAAAATTGTTTTCCTTTTTATTTGTTATGTCCCTTTTCTCACCTATGAACCACCACGTTCTTTTAAATTATTTTTGTTTACAGTGGAGACGTTAGAAATATATGGGGAGCCGTTTTAGCCAAAATGAAATAAATAAATAAAATGGATAAAAATGGTGATAAAAATGGTTAAAATGGTGAAATAAATAGTTATTTGTCATTCATTAACCTATTTTCACCTATTTTCCCACTTTTACTTAATCAATTTTTCATTTACCAATTTTCCCATTTTTACTTAATCAATTTTTCATTTACCTCTTTTCCCATTTTTACTTAATCAATTTTTCATTTACCTCTTTTCCCATTTTTACTTAATCAATTTTTCATTTACCTCTTTTCCCATTTTTACTTAATCAATTTTTCATTTACCTCTTTTCCCATTTTTACTTAATCAATTTTTCATTTACCTCTTTTCCCATTTTTACTTAATCAATTTTTCATTTACCTCTTTTCCCATTTTTACTTAATCAATTTTTCATTTACCTCTTTTCCCACTTTTACTTATTCCATTTTTCATTTACCTCTTTTCCCATTTTTACTTAATCAATTTTTCATTTACCTCTTTTCCCACTTTTACTTATTCCATTTTTCATTTACCTCTTTTCCCATTTTTACTTAATCAATTTTTCATTTACCTCTTTTCCCACTTTTACTTATTCCATTTTTCATTTACCTCTTTTCCCATTTAACAAGAATTTGTTTTGTCTTTTTCCATTTACCTGATTTGGTATTTCACATTTTCTTTAATCAATTTCTCATACAATCCCTTTTTTTTAACCCATTTTTCTTTCACCTGTTTTTCATTCAACATCTGTTTGAAAAACTTTTCATTTTCCCATTTGTTTATTTCCCTTATTTATTTAGTATTTCCTTATTTTCTTATTCATTTCACGCAAACTTGGGAAAAGAATAAATGCAAATGAGGAGAGGCGTCATCGGTGTACAATGGCAGCCCATTGGTTGGTTAGATACAACTGCAGCACTGGACTTCCCCTCCGTAAAGCAGTCTAGCAATGGCGAGTTACAGAAGCAGACAGCCACCGTTTCCTGTTTTGGACTTTCAGAATAAAAGCTTGCTTCTCGACGCCGCAGTGTGTAGAGATGCAAAGTTCGCGCTGTTGCTCTTGTTTTGAAAATAAATACCTTCGTGTCTTTGAACGGACGTGAAAGCTTTATGGAAGCGTCCGTTTGTTTTAGTGAAGCAGAGGGAGCACGTTCCGTCTCAAACTTGTCCTAAATGCTGATAAAACAAAATCGTTCTTTAGTTTTAGCAGGTCGTTTTCGTAAATGAGCCCATGAGGCTCAATAAGATTTACCTGACTAAGGTTGAATGAATACGAAGCTGAAGTTAGCTTCCGATTCCAGCTTCCAAGTCGGCAAATGACTAAAGGGATATTACAACTAATTTTTCAGTACCTTGAGCGGGTTTAATCTGCTCTAGCTCAAAAACTACAACACCTAGACTCTTCAAACCAGGACTAGATTATTCTACACTAATAGAAGGATATATAAAACTAAGTTTGAGCTTTGTGAAACCTTTTTCTGATTTGTGAAACTTCAACAAAGTTTGTTTTTTTATCATTTTTAGGCTACTGCACCATATTCAGAGTCAGAGAGTCTTTATTGTCATTTGCACCGCATGTGGTACATGTGATGAAAACAAGATTATGTACACGGGGTCCCAGTTACATCCAACAACAAATGCAAGAGAAAAACAGTAATAACATCTAGAATTAACTAAGAAAAACATCAACTAGTAATACACTAAGCCCTAATGTAGTGGAAAAACATCATTATAAACAGCAGCACGAACATGAGTCTGTATGAGCAGATGGTCACAGATGAACACAGCAACAAGAAAACAGATCAGCATCAGCATGATGTGATATTTTGCAGTGTTTATTTTATTTTTATTTATTCATGAGTCTAACAGCCTCAGGGTAGAAGCTGTTCCTCAGTCTAGTGGTTCTACATTTGATGCTCCTCAACCTCCGTCCTGAGGGGAGTGGGGCAAAGAGTGAGTGTGCTGGGTGAGTGAGGTCTTTCATGATGCAGGTGGCTCTTTTCCTGCATCTGGAGGTGTAAATGTCTGTGATGGTGGGGAGACTGACTCCAACAACTTCTGTGCAGCCTTCACCACTCTCTGTAGAGCTTTCCTCTCTTCAACTGTGCAGCCTCCATGCCACACGTTGATGCTGGAGCACAGGACGCTCTCCACTGCACACCTGTAGAACGAGGTGAGAACTGGGCTGCTCAGACCAGCTCGTCTCAGCCGTCTGAGGAAGTAGAGTCTCTGATGACCTTTCTTGATCAGGCTGGTGGTGTTGTTGCTCCAGCTGAGGTTATCATTCAAGTGTACACCCAGGTACTTGTAGCTGGAGACCACCTCCACCGCAGATCCACCTATGTTCAGTGGGGTGTGGGTGTGTTTGTTCCTTCTGAAGTCCACAATCATCTCCTTTGTCTTCTTCACATTCATGTGAAGGTTATTCTCTTTGCACCAGCTCTCCAGATGTTCCACCTCCTGTCTGTAGCTGGACTCATCATTGTTTGTGATGCATCCCACCACCGCTGTATCATCTGCAAACTTAACAATATGACAGCCTGGAAGTGTGGCTGTACAATCATATGTGAGCAGAGTGAACAGAAGAGGGCTCAGCACACATCCTTGAGGAGAGCCAGTGCTGAGGGTTATGGTGGAGGAGGAGAAGTTGTGGATCTTCACGGACTGTGGTCTGTCTGTTAAGAAGTCTAGTACCCAGTTACAAATGGAGGGGCTTAGTCCAAGTGTAGATAGTTTGTCTATCAGAGTTTGGGGGATCATGGTGTTGAAGGCAGATGTGAAGTCCACAAAGAGCAGACGCACGTATGAGTCCTTCTGATCCAGGTGGGTGAGAGCAGTGTGGACCACGGAAGAGATGGCGTCCTCTGTTGATCGGTTCTCGCGGTATGCATATTGATGAGGGTCCTCGTTGATGTTGACGGTTGCCTTGATGTGGGACATGACCAGTTTCTCATATTAGACCTGGTCCAGCTCAGAAACCACAACACCTGGACTCTTCAAACCAGGACTATATTATTCTAGACCAGGGGTCTGCAACCTGCGGCTCTTTGGCCCCTCCGCATTGGCTCTTGCAAGTTTTGACCAAAATTAACATAAACTGAATTTTATAGGATGTTATACTGTACCCAAAACAAACAAAAAAAGTAGTTTTAGCAGTTTTCCTGTAATTTAATTTGCAAATATGTGGATACTAGTACCGTACAATAAATTATACTCGCTTTAACTTCATGCTTTATTTCTTCTAGGACAGTGTTTTTCAACCTTTTTTGAGCCAAGGCACAGTGTTTTCATTGAAAAAAATCCCGAGGCACACCACCAACCAAAATTGTAAACATAGATACAGTACACTGTATCCGCCTATATTAAATATATAGTCATTCTTATCAAAGTGTCTTGAATAGAAATGAAATAAACACAAAAATGTATTTTTATCATATTTTATATTTCTTATTTCAAATTGCACTTAACATGTCTTCAAAAATACACCCGAACAGTACCACAATAATGTGGTCTTAAATTTAAAGAGGTTGTAGAAAAGGGGGGGGGGGCTTTTTTGAAAATTTCCAAGGCACACCTGACGATCACTCGCGGCACACTAGTGTGCCTAGGCACAGTGGTTGAAAAACACTGTTCTAGGATACTCATAGCCTGGTTAAAACCAGACCCTGTCCTTCACTTCGCTTCAGACAATGGTCTGGACTTTCTCCATTGACAACCAATTCTTGCTGGAGGCGTGGCCTCTGCTGATGGCTGCTCCCCCGTGGTCTGCTGAACTTGACTTCAGCTCCGCCTCCTGCTGAATTTTCTCTCGCTCCGTTGCATATTGTGTTTATATGTTATTAAAACGCAGGGGCGGATCTAGAAAAATATCTATGGGGTGGCAAGGATGTTTCAGGGGGAGGCAACACCCTCCCCCTCCACACACATACACACACA
>JBBPBX010097768.1:0-12802 GCA_038048925.1 Garcialebias charrua
TACCTTCACATTTGGATTACTTCCAGCAAATGGCAGGAAGTCTGCCAGCTGATTTTTGCTTGGTTAAAATCAGCTGGCAGACACGTCAGTTACACCACGTGACTTCTGATGAAGATTGCAGCAAGTAATTGAAAAAAGTCAAGGTTTGTTGAACCTCCTTTATGGAATAGTCCTCTGGAATGGATAGCACAGTATTACTTACATTACAGGTCATGAAGAACTTGGAGGCATCTTCACGCAGGTATACAGGAAGTGCATGAAGGATGAGGGCCCGTCTCATATTTACATCATGTTGTTCCTATGGACCAAAAATATCCATGACAATAGTATTGTATACACAAATACAAACCTTTATCATCCAAATTAATAACTTTGTATTGCAAATACTTTAATAACTCCCAAAGGAAAAAACTTAAAATTGTAAATCAAATTTTATGAAAACAGTTTTTATTAGGACTTCCTAAAATTGAAGCTGATTTGAATATGTGTTCATGGCATAATCCCCTAACCTCGGGACACAGTTCAGGCACTTTAAAGTATGGCTGCTGTTTTACAATTGTTTCTGAATCATGCAAAGTTCAATATTCACCTGAAGGTCATACACCCTCATGAGCTTGGTTAGCTCCTCCGCTATCTTGCCCGTCATGGTGGCCTTGTCTCTGAATAAGGTTATGAGTTTCGGCGTGTATCTGTCCAGCTCCTTGTAGAATTGATTGCGCAGGTTAACATTGTTGATTCGGTGGAACTCTGCAAACACCTGTACATGGACACAATTACACAAATGTACAAAGAGGAATAATGAACAGAAATGTGAAGATATTTTAAGAAGTTTTCTGTTGGCAGATAGCAAAACAAAGTGCATTTGTATTAGGGATGTGTCAGAACCAAGTTAGAAATGGAAAGTTAAATGTCATTCTTTAAAACAGACTGTACAACATTTTATTTTTTTACCTGTGAATCCATAAGTAGGGCTGGCCATCTGTCCAAGACGTCTCTCACCTTTTGTACCCCGATATCTGTACACAAGATGTGCAGAAAGATGATTTATTCATTTTCAAAAACATTTCTTAAATAATACATAATGCTAAATAGCAGGATTTAAATATACCAATTATAAACTAAATTACACTAATTATAGTAGAAATGGAAATGTTACAAAAATGAGCAAGTTATTTATTAACAAGCAAAGCATCAAAATTGTGGGCTTTTAGAATTTCCAATTCGGTTATTGATGGTTTTTGTTGTTAACAAAGTATTAAGAAAGAGTCCAAGTGATCAAAGTTTTTTTCCTGTGGACCCCACATTTCAAAATAACACATAAAATAAAACCAAATTCACTGGAAGTATTTCTAAATATATCCTACCTTAACGGTTTAGAGATGATCTCACAACCACACACTTGAACCTACGAAGAAATACAAACACAGGCTCGGTCAGCATCACGACACATTACTGTATGTTGTTCAGCATTTTTCGTTTCACGCTAGTACACACACCCACACGAGATGCATGCTAGGTTGCTAATGCTAAGCGTGCTGCAAGATAATAGCGCCGTGCTGAAATGCGCCCAGGAAATTTAGTTCCGCTGTGCACATATTCTCCCGTTAAAAACATTTAATAAGTGAAAAAATAACCGAAACGGTAAGCAGGTGGACCAAACCGGCGAACAGCGGGAAAATCCGACAGAAACCGTAAAGCAGAGATAACGTTACGCTTCAAACCATAGATATCTATGCTTCAAACGGCTTCACGGGCCTCTTGTCCCGAGCAAACGTGCATTATGGGAAATGTAGTTCATCCAGAAAAGCCGCGAACCGTAGTTGAAGTAACATCGTATTTGTCACATTAAACGACTTCTGAAGTTATAGCATTCACTGTGCACATTATACAAATGTATCCCCAGCTCATAATTTAAGACTAGTTATCGAAATTCAGTTTAAAAAAATAAAATAACGTTGTCTTACTTACCAAATCAGGGCTGATGATAAGACGCCGCTTATGAAAACGAGGACAATAAGACTGAGAAAAACTGAGGTGGTGGTGGTTTGAAGCGGGGGTGGGTGGGAAATGCGCCTTGCAAACAAATAAAAACAAATTAAACCGTAGTTCACATCCACAGGCTGGCAAAAAAATTCACCGCATCGAGGCAAATTCAAGATGGCTGACTCATCTCACCCGAGGGAGAGATAGACCCCACCCACCAGAACGTGATGACGTTGCTAACGTCACACTGGTTTCCAAAACTTTTGAGCGTTCCAAACAAATTAACTCTGAAATATTGAGCCCTCTTCAATTAAAGTGGCATAAATCTCAACTGAGCTCAAAACTTTATAGTTCGGTCAACTCCTTAACGACATTTGACTGTTGTGAACTTATTAGTTATGAGCTAGTACAACTGTTTGGTAATACAGTGTACTTTGTAAAAGAAAAAGATGAAGTTTATGATGAAAATGAAATTGTCAATGGATTTAATCAATATTTTGTGAATGTTGGATCAAGCCTTGCAGCTAAAATACCAAAAGTAGATAATAATGTGAGCCATTCAATTACAGGCTGTGCAAACAGTATTTTTCTAAATGGAACTAACAAAGAGGAAATAATGAAGGTAGTAAAAAATCTTACAGACAAGAGATCAAAGGACTGGGTGGACATGGATATGATGTTTGTAAAGGATATAATGAGCTATGTTATTGAGCCGTTTACATATATATGTAACTTATCATTTTCAACAGGAATATTTCCAGATAATATGAAAGTAGCTAAGGTAGTTCCTCTTTTTAAAAATGGTGATAAATGTGTGTTCAACAATTATAGACCTATATCCTTGTTACCACAGTTTTCTAAAATTCTTGAAAAACTATTTGTGAACAGACTAGATCAATTTATAGACAAACAAAATATTCTAAGCAACAGTCAATATGGGTTCAGAGCTAAAAACTCTACATCAATGGCTCTCATGGAATTAATGGAACAAATAACTACTGCTGTCGATCAAAAACAATATTGTGTCAGTATTTTTGTTGATTTAAAAAAAGCATTCGATACTATTGATCACACCATTCTCCTTGAAAAACTGAACAAATATGGTATTAGAGGACCAGCATTACAGTGGGTATCTAGCTATTTGAAAGATAGGAAACAATTTGTACAAATAAATGATGTAAGATCTGACCTCTGTAATATCACATGTGGAGTTCCCCAGGGCTCTGTGCTTGGACCAAAGCTATTTATTTTATATGTGAATGACTTGGTAAATGTGTCAGGACTCCTTAAATGTATACTTTTTGCTGATGATACCACATTTTTCTGTTTAGGTGAAGATATAGAACAAATGTTGGAATTGATAAAGACAGAATTTACCAAAATACAAACTTGGTTTAAAATCAATAAATTATCATTAAATCTAGAAAAAACTAATTACATGATATTCAGTAATAAAAAGAAAACTGTTGATGTTCCACTCAAAATTGAGGGTGTTGAGATTTGTAGAGTGAGTGAGGTGAAGTTTTTGGGTGTTATTATTGATGACAAACTGACATGGAAACAACACATAAATTCTGTAAGAATAAAAATAGCTAAATCGATTGCAGTACTGTACAAAGTCAGAGACCTATTGAATGATAAAGCTCTGTATTTGTTGTATAACACAATCATTGTTCCACACTTAATCTATTGTATTGATGTTTGGGGGAAAGCGTGTAAAACAATCACAAAGCCTATTTTTGTATTACAGAAAAGAGCTGTAAGAATTATCACTAGAAAACATTACTGTCATCCATCCAGTACATTATTTTATCAACTGAAATTATTGAAGTTCCATGATTTGGTTGATTATAATATTTTATCAATTATGTATAGGGCTCAGAATAACGAATTACCTTTAAATGTCCAAATGAATTTTGTTAAAAGACAAAGTTGTTATAATCTTAAGGGGACAGAGATGTTTGTAAAACCACAATTCAGAACTAGTTTGAAGGGACGTTCTACCTCAATCCAGGGAATTAGATTATGGAATGGCTTGGAGAATGTAGTTAAAAATGCCAAGTCACTGTTTACATTTAAGAAAATGATCAAAAGGAATTTGTTGAAAAAATATATATGAATTAGCGTAATGTGTATTGTATCAATTATTAGTTATGTATTAGTATTAGTATTAGAAAATTAGAAAGAGTTAGTCATTTTGTACTGCTGGTGAAAGATTATTATTGTTTAATCTGATTGTTTGAAAAAAGGGGCAGATATAATAAGATTTATTCTTCTTTCTGCTACCTTTCTTTTTTTTTACATTGTGTACGTATCATTAATGGGATTGTCTTGTATTGTTTCTTTTGTAAAAAAAATGAACAAATTTAATGAACATAAACATAAACATCAATATGTAGTGCAATGTTAATCATCATGACATCAAAGCCAGGAGTTTGAAGAAAGGCAAAACTATTTGTCTATGTTAGGCTAGTCAGTGGCACCTTTTAAAAAAAAGTTGTTTTTCTGGAATGTAAAACAACTTTTTCTCTAAAATGTCATATTGAAAGAATGCATGGAGAATGCAAACATTAGCTTACATTAAAAAAACCTTAAAGATACCATCTGTTTAGTGTGTCACTGTTTGGTCAACTGAATAATGCTCGTGTTTTATCATGAGTTTGTTCTGAGTGTGTTTGTGTCATTGGTGCTGAGGTTGCTGAATGTATCAGTCCACTGGGAAGTGAGCAAACCTTTTGACTGACTAACAGTGTTAGATTAGATAAAACGTTATCTAATCTAATCTAATCTGACCCTGCTATCCCCTCATTCCAAGACCCCTGCCTTGTGCAAATTATGGGTGCAATTTCTGTTGCAGATCAGAACCAGCATTTGTTGTGTGACCAGAACGAGATAATGTAGTTTCTCTGAGCACTGCAGATTTAATTAAAAAATGTAGGAACACCACCTGTCAGAGCTCAAACAGGACAATAGAATCATACTGCTGCCTGCTGAGGATGAGGGATGGAGGACGAGCTGAAGAAGTAGCTGCAGATTACATCTACTAGCATATTTAGCTACTTATACTGGCATATTTAGCTACTTATACTAGCATATTTACCTACTTATACTAGCATATTTACCCACTTATATATTTAGCTACTTATACTTGCATATTTACCTACTTATACTAGCATATTTAGCTACTTATACTAGCATATTTAGCTACTTATACTAGCATATTTAGCTAGTTATACTAGCACATTTACCTACTTTAACTAGCATATTTAGCTAGCATATTTACCTACTTATACTAGCATATTTACCTCCTATACTAGCATATTAACCTACTTATAATAGCATATTTAGCTACTTATGCTAGCATATTTACCCATTATACTAGCATATTTACCTACTTATTATCAGGATATCATTTCTGTGTTGTGACCCCATGTGCACGAAGATAAGGAGGCTCTGAAAAAATAAGTAAAAATGTTTATTTACAAAAGAAACAAAAACAAAGTGCTGACGAGGCAGCTAAATTACTTTTAAATCGGATGAGACACAGAGGAAGAACGAGCATGAAGCCTTAGACAGGACAATCCAGAGACCACTGACAAGACACCAAGGGGTTGAATATATACAGACACTGAAAAAGGTGAAATGACAGACACCTGCAGTGATTAGGATTAGAGGCAGGTGTGACAGTGCTGGATCACAGGAGGAGGAAGGGCTGGTAAACATGAGGGAAAAAACATAACATGCAGGACCAGACCCCAGAAACCCTACACATACACTAGCATATTTATCCACTTATACTAGCATATTTAGCTACTTATAGTAGCATATTTAGCTACTTATACTAGCATATTTAGCTACTTATACAACTCATTCTTACTCCCTACTCGTCATATATTGATGATAAGGTCAGTGTCACTCCGCGTTGCATACTTGATGCGTCGGGTGGCCCCTTCTCATCATTATTTGGTGTGCAGGGTAATGTTAAGTTGTGATCTTCTCTTCCGGTTTGGATAGTGAAGCACTTTCATATTTACTTATTTTTTATGAACAGGAATGATTTTTCTGGCAAAATTTAAACCTTAAGCCTAACCTGTTAACAAACCCTAAACTTAACCATTCGCCTTTTATTTGACCCCCGAACCCCAAACAAACCAATGAGAGCACCCTACACACCAAAAATGACGAGAAGGGGCGACCCGACGCATCAAGTATGTGACGCAGAGGGACCCTGACCCTTATCATCAATATATGATGAGTAGGGAGTGAGAACATGTTGACTTATACTAGGATATTTAGCTACTTATACTAGCATATTTAGCTACTTATACTAGCATATTTACCTACTTATACAAGCACATTTACCTACTTATACTAGCATATTTAGCTACAAACCGGATTCCAAAAAAGTTGGCACACTAAACAAATTGTGAATAAAAACTGAATGCAATGATGTGGAGATGGCAAATGTCAATATTTTATTTGTAATAGAACATAGATGGCAGATCAAAAGTTTAAGCTGAGTTACAGTGTCAACAAATCCCAAAAAAGTTGTAGCAATAAGTGGCTGGAAAAAGGAAATTGAGCATATAACGAACAGCTGGAAGACCAATTAACACAAACTAGGTCAATTGACAACATGATTAGGTATAAAAAGAGCTTCTCAGAGTGTCAGTGTCTCTCAGAAGCCAAGATGGTAAGAGGATCACCAATTCCACCATTGTTGCACTGAAAGATAGTGCAGCAATACCAGATTGGTGTTACCCAGTGTAAAATAGATTCAAGATTCAAGATTCAAGATTCAAGAGCTTTATTAACATTGCACCAGTTGTTACCAATACAGCGTGATTATGTATTCACAGTCAACCCGAGATGGAGAGTGTGTAAAGCTGCTGCCTATTCAGAACACATTACAGGTAGTCCCCGATTTACGAGCGAGATCCGTTACAACGAGGCGCTCGTAAACCGGAAATCTCGTATTTCGGAACGGCCGCCATTTCTCTCGTAAATCCGGAATTTCGCTCGTAAATTGGAACGGTTTTCGCTAGCGCGACTACAAACACTCTATTTTCATCCAAAAACTGCTTATGAGTGCATAAAAATGATCGGAAACGTGTGTCCATATGCTTAGCTAACTAACTGTGGTGAAAAAACACATGAAAACTCAGTATTTTTTTCGTTTTTTCCAAAAATTCGCCAGCTCGTAAGTCTGGAACCTCGTAGATCAGAGTGCTCGTAAATCGGGGACTACCTGTACATGTTCTTCAGAGCGGCCTCTCTCATCCGTTTCGGGATGAAGGTCAAAGGTGTGAAAAAAGGAAAGTACCATTGGGGTCACAACGTTGGTATTAAAAAAAATGTATCACATTTTGTCTGCCAAGACACCGCATGACACAGTAAAAACTATACCAATAAGCACATTTAGACAGTTACATGTTGCATGTTGAAACTGAGGCAGGGAGGATTCTGTCCATGAGACACCAGATAGCGACAGTCTGACCAGCCGGCCTCCGATAACGCTCATAGAAAAGTTCTCCGGGGGGGGGGGGTAGCAGACGAGACAAAGAGCAGCTGTTTTGTCCACAGTAGAGCACATCTCAGGAGAAATTAGATATCCAGCCTTTTTCAAGGCTGTTTCCAAGGGAGTCAGATAAGAATTGACAAATATTTTCATTTCAGGCTCACATTGTAATTTCTGTAGCCTTCAGTCTGTAAGGGCGACTCTGTTCCAAGTGATCCAATTCGGGACTTTTTTCCACTGATCCAAGCTCTGACCTCAGATGTTGACCACAGCATGCAGAGTCCCAGTCCGAAGGTGATCTGTTCACCCTCTGGATAAGCTCGCAAACAGCTGATTTCTCGAGGTCACCGCGCAGACCAGACGTTGGGTGCCCCAGGCATTAAGTCCTGCTGAAGTCTCCCTCCTTTGCGATAGACCAGTGCTCCACAAACGCCAAAAAGCAGAGCGCTGCTATCATAATCCAATATAAACCAGATTCTTCACCTCCAGAGCACAGCACAGAGAGCGAGACGCACACCATCCACACCCACAGGAATCCATGGCGTATCCTCTTCATCACTCTGTGTGGGTAGACCGGCTCCCCTTTACCGTTCTTCTGTAGAAATCTTGTTCGTAGAATCGAATGCCCAAACCTCCAATCCATCTTAATTTGCGTTCGAGGTGCTTTACTGAGGAGCTGCAGGCAGCAGGGGGGGAAGGACGGGAGAGGGAAGCACTAGCGACTGCCTCCATTGAGAGCCAAGGTTGAGGAGACGCGCGTTGGAGTTCGTTGGAACTTTTAAGTTATCATCATCAATCGTGCATAACATCATCAAAAGATTCAGAGAATCTGGAACAATCGTTGTTCGTAAGGGTCAAGGCCGTAAAACTCTACTGGATGCTCATGATCTCCGGGCCTTTAAACGTCACTGCACCTCAAACAGGAATGCCACTGTCAAGGAAATAACAGAATGGGCTCAGGAATACTTCCAGAATGCATTGTCAGTGAACACAATCCACTGTGCCATCCGCCGTTGCCAGCTGAAACTCTACAGTGCAAAGAGGAAGCCATTTCTAAGCAAGCTCCACAAGCTCAGACGTTTGCAGTGGGCCAGGGGTCATTTAAAATGGAGTGTGGCAAAATGGAAGACTGTTCTGTGGTCAGATGAGTCATGATTTCTTCTTCTTCTTCTTCTTTCGGCTTTTCCCTTTTCAGGGGTCGCCACAGCGAGTCATCCTCCTCCACCTCACTCTGTCCTCTGCATCCTCTGTCCTCACTCCAACTACCTTCATGTCCTCTCTAACTGCATCCATATATCTCCTCTTTGGCCTCCCTCTTTGTCTTTTTCCTGGCAGCTGCATTTCTAACATCCTTCTACCAATATACCCACTGTCCCTCCTCTGGACATGTCCAAACCATCTCAGTCTGGCCTCCCTAACTTTATCTCCCAGTTGTTCAACATGTGCTGTACCTCTGATGATCTCATTCCTGATCTTATCCATCCTTGTCACTCCTAAGGAGAACCTCAGCATCTTCATTTCTGCCACTTCCAGTTCTTTCTCCTGTCTTTTTGTCAATGACACTGTCTCCAGACCATACAATATAGCTGGTCTCACCACTGTCTTGTAAACTTTTCCTTTGACCTTTGCTGACACCTTTTTGTCACAAATCACTCCTGAAACTTTTCTCCATCCACTCCATCCTGCCTGGACTCTCTTTTTCACCTCTTTACCACATTCCCCATTTTCCTGGACAGTGGACCCCAAGTACTTGAAGTCCTGCACCTTTGTGACCTCTGCTCCTTGTAGCCTCACTGTTCCACTGGCCTCCCTCTCATTCACACACATGTACTCTGTCTTACTACGACTGACTTTCATTCCTCTTCTTTCAAGTGCATACCTCCACCTCTCCAAGTTCTCTTCCACTTGTTCCCTGTTCTCACCACAGATCACAATGTCATCTGCAAACATCATAGTCCATGGGGATTCCTGCCTGACCTCATCTGTTAGTCGGTCCATCACCAGAGCAAACAAGAAGGGGCTCAGAGCCGATCCTTGATGCAATCCCACCTCCACCTTGAAGCTATCTGTCACTCCTACAGCACATCTCACCACTGTCCTGCTGTCCTCATACATGTCCTGTACCAGTCTAACATACTTTTCTGCCACTCCAGATTTCCTCATGCAATACCACACCTCCTCTCTTGGCACCCTGTCATATGCTTTTTCTAAATCCACAAACACAATGGAGTTCTTTCTGACCCTCTCTGTACTTCTCTATCAACATCCTCAAAGCAAAGATGGCATCTGTGGTGCTCTTTCTTGGCATGAAACCATACTGCTGCTCACAGATAGTCACCTCTTGTCTAAGTCTTGCTTCCACAACTCTCTCCCAGATCTTCATTGTGTGGCTCATCAACTTAATTCCCCTGTAGTTGCTACAACTCTGTACATCACCCTTGTTCTTAAAAATGGGAACCAGCACACTTCTTCTCCATTCTTCAGGCATTTTCTCACCCTCAAATATTCCATTAAATATTTGAGTCAAAAACCTCACTGCCATCTCTCCAAGACATTTCCAAACCTCCACTGGTATGTCATCAGGTCCTACTGCCTTCCCCTTCTTCATTCTTTTCAGAGCTTTCCGGACTTCACCCTCACTAATCTTTCCCACTTCCTGGTCCACAGTTTCTATGACCTCCACTCTTCTTTCTCTTTCATTCTCTTCATTCATTAGCTCCTCAAAGTAATCCTTCCATCTTCCCATCACACTCTCCTCACTTGTTAGAACATTCCCATTCCCATCTTTAATAAGCCTAACCTGCTGCACATCCTTTCCAGCCTGATCCCTCTGTCTTGCCAATCGGTACAAGTCCTTCTCGCCCTCTTTAGTGTCCAGTCTCCCATACAACTCATTGTACGCCCTCTGCTTTGCCTTAGCTACTTCCTTCTTAGCTCTATGTCCCATCTCCTTATATTCCTGTCTCCTCTCTTCAGTCCTCTCACTGTCTCTTTCTTTGAATGATGTCCTGCACTTCACTATTCCACCACCAAGTTTCCTTATCATCCATTCTCTGTCCAGATGACACACCAAGTACCTTCCTACCTGTCTCTCTAATTACTGTTGCTGTAGTAGCCCAGTCACTTGGAAGCTCTTTCTTACCACCCAGAGCCTTTAACAGCTCGTCTCTGAATTTCTCACAACATTCTTCCTTCTTTAGCTTCCACCATTTGGTCTTCTTCTCTGATTTTACTCTTTTTCTCTTCTTCACAACAACAGTCATTCTACACAACCATCCGATGCTGTCTGGCCACACTCTCCCCTGCCACAATCTTACAGTCTCCAATCTCCCTCAGGTTTCCTCGTCATGATTTGAAGTTCTTTATGGAACACTGGGACGCCATGTCATCCAGACCAGAGAGGACAAGGATAGCCCAAGTTGTTATCAACGCTCCGTTCAGAAGCCTGCATCACTGATGGTATGGGGTTGCATGAGCGTGTGTGGCATGGGCAGCTTGCATGTCTGGAAAGGCACCATTAATGCAGAAAACTATGTTGTACAGACTTTTTGCAAATTTGATGTTCTAACATGAAACAACATGGGAAAAATTCTTGGGTATAGGCAAAGCTATAAAGTAATTGAATTAATTAATTCATTGTTGTTGGAATGACTGAGTGTACCCAGAGAGAGCAGACTGAATGATAACAGACTCAGGATAAAGTAAAGTGATTTATCTAACAGTAATATAAAGAAAAGTATCTTATGTACAGGTGTTGTTCACTGGAAATCCCTGGACGGGAAGATGATTTGGGGTGGCCGTGGTGTAGTGGTAATGGCAGTCGACCCCTGATCGGAAGGTTGGAGGTTCGAATCCCGCATCCGCCCATGTGTCATTGTGTCCCTGGGCAAGACACTTAACCCCGAGTTGTTCCCGGTAGGTCTGGATGGCGCTTTGCAAGGCAGGCTACCACTACCGGTGTATGAATGTATGAATGAATGGGTGGATGGCTGGTATTGTAAAGCGATTTGGGGCTCCTCACAGGGGGCTGGAAAGCGCTATATAAATAAGCTCCATTTACCATTTACCATTAGAGCCTTTAGTTTTGAAGGATGAATAAATGGAAATGAATAACCAAGGACATATTTGTTATGACAGTGAGTGTAAGGATGGCTCAGTAGTAAGAATCCAGTTCCAAGGAGTAGCTGGTTTATGCACGGGTGGAGCGTGGAAGCAAAGGTAAGGAGAATGGAGGTAAGGAGAATGGAGGAACAGCTGGCAAGGGTCCAGGAGGAGATACTTGAGCTCCGGAAAGTACAGGTGTAAGGTTTCCCATCAACACAAATGATCCAGGACTTGAGGCGCAGGAGAACCAGGGTCTGTCAGGTTCAAGGAGAAGAATCACACAGGGACGTATTTCAGTACAGACACCAAGAAGCCAGGAGCACAAGTACCTGTTGGTAAAATATGCACCTGCACTGGATGAAGCACACCTGCAGCCTCTTATAGTCCTGGAGGAGATTAGGAGAATGGCCATCAGCTGAGCATGGTTAACTCTGCTTCAGGAACTCAAGAATTTGTGGAGAGAAAAACACTGGAAACCCATTCACACAACTAGTTGTAGATGTATATCAACTGATTAGTGTACAAAGTAATTGAAAATGTTACAACACAGAATGGAGACTGAACGAAAGTTTAGTGGTTTCACATTTTTGTCATAAAACAGCAAATTAAAATACCTCAACAAGCCCTCACAACCTGGCAACCAGTAGCCCCAGTGGGGATCCTGTCTCAAGCCTCCACAGGCAAGACTCCAATGCACATCTGCACAGTTTCAGCAAGTTGACAGTCATGCAGAGCTAGACTGATGCAGTACCACTGCATGGCCAGCAGGAATGTGAAGTCCTGGGTTTATATCCCCTATGAGTCCCCAAAATATTATCGTCCACACGTCCAAAAACAGGTCAAAGACACATAATATATATCTGTCGTTAATTCCTAAACCCAACTAACAATTAATGCAAACAGTGATTAACAAACAAGACATGGTGTCAGGCTGGTGTCTATAGTCAGAGGGAGCAGAAGCATGGATGCAGTTCCCTTATCAGTCATGTCACTCGGTGCAACATATTGCTATGGGAAATTGCACCCCCGCTCGATTACCTGAAGGAATACATTCACGCCTTTACGGCAGGGGCGTCAGCGTCACGCCAGAGTCACCTCCCTCTGGGTATTCAAGCCACTGACGCCCATCCATCATTCTCTTATTGCCCTTCACCTCACTTAAAACCTGAACTTCGTGGGACTTCTCTGTTGTCGCAT
>JBBPBX010097769.1:0-12802 GCA_038048925.1 Garcialebias charrua
CTCTACACCCGGTACCAAAAGCTGATAAATCTCATTACCGTTTAGTTCATGATTTGAGGCCTATAAATAAGGTTGTTGTTCCATCTAATTATGGTACTCCAAATCCTTATGTTATGATGAATGCTATTCAGCCAGAACACAAGTTTTTTACTTGTATTGACCTGGCGAACGCGTTCTTTTGTGTGCCTCTGGACGCTGGATCAAGGGATCTGTTTGCATTTACCTTTAAGGGGAAACAATTCACGTACAGTAGATTACCTCAGGATTCGTGGATTCGCCCTCTTTGTTCAATAATGTATTAAAGCAAGTCCTTACTGATTTGCCTTTGCCACCGGGAGTGGTTTTAATCCAATACGTCGATGATATTCTGATAGCAGCTCCGACTTCAGAAGCTATTATGCACGCATCTGAAGCTGTGCTTCGACATCTAGCCCAGTGTGGTTTTAAAGTGTCAAAACACAAATTACAGGTGGGTCGTTCAAAAGTTCAGTTTTTGGGTAGGCTCATCTCTGGCTCTGGCCTGCAACTGACGCCATCTCAGAAAAGCTCCATTTTAAATCATTCTAAACCAGCAAATGTTAGGATGATGTTAAAATTTTTGGGGCTGATCAATTACAGTAAGAACTTTGTTCCTGGTTTCAGCCGTGAGATGACTCCTTTGCGGAACCTCATTTCGGCTGTGGGATATAAAAATTTTGTGTCCCCACTGCAGTGGACGGAGGAAGCTGACAGGGCATTTGTGGAGATTGAACTAGCTTTGTTTGATGCGTGCTCTCTGCAGTGTCCAGATTACTCCTGGCCATTTCACTTGGTAGTGGATGAAAAAGACGGATTTGTGAATGCCGTCTTGTTTCAAAGAGGGAAGTTGACTGAGAGACTACACGTTTTGATGTATGAAAGTGCACAATAAGATCAAATTCTGACCCTTCTCAATGTATTGTACAGCAGGTACGAGACGACTTGGCTGAGCTGAGCGCGTCTGAGGGGCTGGGCGCATCTTAAGGACTGGGTGTGTCTGAGGAGCTGGGAGTTACATCTGTACAGAGTGACACTGCATCTCGACCAGTTCCAGGGCCTGATACAACTTGAGGAAAAAATCAAAACAGACTTAAAATAACATTACATAAAAAGGGGACGTTGTTTGTTGTACATAGTTGTTACAGGAAGAATGAATTTCCTAGCGGTGAGGTTAGGTGTGGTAACCACTTTTGGAATATTGTTTACAGGTCTCACTCTGTGGGTTGCAACGACAGCTAAGACAGGCTCCCCTGAAGTTGTTCACGACAATGTCAACAGATCTTGTGATGAGGACCCTAACTTCTTGCTCAGAAGAGGGGAAGGTGGAGAGTTTGCTGGCATGATGCAGAGAAGGAAGGTAAATGTTTTCTTTGTCCTGGAGACCGAGTGGAAGGGCAGCAAGGCTCACGGTGTTGGAGCAGGATTAAAGCTCTCTTACTTTGGTGTGGATAGTGGAGAAGATGGAGTAGAGGTTGTGTTGAAGGAGGTGTTGACATAGGATGTCGTGGTGGTGTGACATGTGTCTAATGGGGGATGTGTCTTATGGTTGAAGTATTACGTCTAATGCTAGGCAGTTGGGTTCGGATGTTTTGAGTTTTTTATACTGTATAGTTAAACACACCATTTCAAATAACTAATTAGATCAACATTTTAACTCTTCATACAGTGATGAGAGCTGGAAACAGTTATACATTTGATAAGTTATAGAATATCATTTTAATAAGTGCCTAAAAACAGGTTGGATATGAATGTTTGGGGTAATTTATACAGATTTAGTGCTGACTTTTTCTTATTTTTCATTTACAGGTCAATTCTGGACTGCTGATGATCTGTCAGCCCTGTGACAGAACGTGTAAGATAAAATTGTGAATAATTTATATTTGAAAAGGGGAAATGCACTTTACAATGTTTCCACAGCTGTGATGGAAAAGCAGAGGAACCTTACCATAACTGGGTTTACATTCCTCCCCTTTTTCAGCGGATTAATTAATGTTGAATGAATGTTTAATGTTGCAGTGTGAACAATGAAGGGAAGATCTATTTCCCTGCACCATTTTTTATCCTACAGGTAAAGGTGTGGAACATGCAGCAGAGCAGAACTAATCACATTAACTAACCAACTAATATTAAATGCCAAGGATTTCTCAATATTTGTTGAAACCTCTCAATTGTTGTTTACACCGTATGTTGAAGTTACATATGATTATTCTTACGCCTGTGAAGAATGAATGTGAGGATGAGTCAGACAGAATGTGAATGTCTCAGACAGATTAATGAGAATATATATGTTTGTGCCTTGTGAATGTGCAGTTCAATAGTTGTGCGTTCATAGATTTTTGTAAAAATTATAGGGTTTTCACTACTTTTCCATATATATAATTTAGTTTTATCAATTTTGATTCTTAGAGAATATAATTAGCTGCACCTTAGTTAAGGGGTATCAGAGCAGCCTAGCAGTGGATTCTACTGATAGGAAGTTGTTTGTGATAAACATTTTGGTACAGAAGATAATATATATATACAGTATATGGATGTGAATAAGATAATTGAGTTTAACAGGTTATGGAAGGATTTTTGTGTTTTCTGTTCTGATCAGTTTAATCATAGGTTTAGTGTTAATTTTCTGAATGTGGTCTTAGCCCTTATCGCAGACATCTCTGAATAAGAGCAGTTGAGCTTTTTCTCAGATATCAGACTAGTCAACAGAGTAGTGTAGGGTTTTTCCCCTTACAGGTGTCTATGATGATGAAGATGAGATGGCCTGACTTGGCTAAAGCATAGTTTAGATTCTTTGCTAAGGTTAACACATACCAGAAATGGAGCAGAGTATATGCAATGTTTTGAAGTTTGTTAAGAGTTGATAAATCAAATTTTGGGAAATTTAAGGGTTTTTGAGAAAGTATTGAATTTATAAGGTCTGATTAAAGTCCAGTTGTTTTTTATTGAACGCCTTTTAAAGGTATTGAATTTAACTTCATTATTCCTGCATATACCCTGTTGAGGCGTGATATTTGATAGGAGGGACAGTCCGCTTCATTTTATTGTTTTGTTTTTATTTTTTATTTTGTTTTATGGTTTCATTTTTACATTTATTTTTGTTTGTTTTTGTTTATTCTTTATTACATATCCCGTTTGTTTTGTTTATTTCTTATTACATTTATTTGTTGTTTTGTTTGGTTTATTTCTTATTACATTTATTTGTTGTTTTGTTTGTTTTGTTTATTTCTTATTACATTTATTTGTTGTTTTATTTTATTCTTTGTTTTTGGTTGATTTCTTTGCTTTTTGTTACATTTATTTTTTAGATTGTTAGTTTTGTATTGCGTTTCCAGCATATAAGCTCTGACGGTTACCATATATTTTCTTACGTAGTTTTGTTACCAATTAGTATTGATGCTTATTTTTATATAAGGGTTTTATATTCTGGGTGGGTAACTTAGATGTAATATTGCTGTGGGAGGGAATGTTAGAGATTTCCAATGTGTATCAAGTTTTTAATTGCATTCTCACATAGAACATATAGGATTTTGTTGACATGATGTTTGTCATGTCAAAAGGGGAATTGAAATATATTTCTATCAGTATTACATTACACCCACTATGCTCCATTATTTGTATTCACTTAATTCTGCCTTATAATGTGAAATGTGACACTAGGCAGAACGTTTTTCTCTCGGGCTTTATTTCCAATAGGGAAGAGTTTTTCAGTTACACGCCTGCACATGCAACACACCCAACATTTGATGATTGACATACAGAGCTGATAGCTTGTTGGCTGAGAGGCGGATCACTCACAGAGTAGGGGAAGTTCTAGGGCGGTTCCAAGGCGGTTCGGTTCCAGGATTGGTCCCACGAGGCGATGACGTCATCTAGAGGTATAAAACCGTGGTCCGCCTTCGAAGATGTGTGTGTGTTGGACTTGTGCTTGGTGAGAGGTCTGTTGGTCGCTGTAAGGTTTATTCTTATAATGTACAATAAACCTGCCTAAAACTTGCACATTCGTTTCAGAGCTTCCCTTCAACTTTTGAACCGCAACACAGCGTTCGCTACAAGAGTGATTGACAGCACACAGTACTCGTTTCATCCAATCACAGCTCATAAACAAACATGTAGACACACGTCTTCTTAACGTTAGCTTGCACAGCAGACCACAACTTCATAGACTCTTAAAAACAACTCAAACGCTACAATTTAACTTCCCAAAATGCTGAAACATGCGGCGCACATCTAGACAGGCCAACTTAGTCACGCTCAGTAACCCAGCACTGCAGCTGTTGAACAAACACGGACTCTCTCGGAGTCACTTCAAGGTCGGTTCCGTCCACGTTAAAGGAGCAGAAAACTCGGGTCAGAACCCATTATCCGACAACGTTCTAACATATATGCTGCTTCGACCTTCTTTAAAATGTAAAATACCACAACAGCAATCTTGTAGATGTTAAATTAGCTTTCAGGCTTCTGACTCGGCGGTCAAACAAAGCTTTGTACAGGAGTCCGCGTGAACTGGACCGAACCAGAACCTCCACAGACTACGGCTGACAAAAACTTCACCTGAATGCTTCCAACAGCGTGTAACAGAGTTGAAACAATAATAATTTCTCAGCTTTAAATGACAAAAACATGCAGAACCTGCTTGTATCGACACTTCCAGCCAAAATTATTATCCTCAGAGTTTAAAACTTGGATTCCATTATGCAAACATGACGTTACAGTTCATGACTGAGACCACAGATTTATCAATAAACTTTTAGAAGCCGATACGAGGCCACCAGATGTAAGGGGTTAAAGGGGGGGTCAGTTTAATACTGACCTCCTTTTTACCTTAATTAATTTACTTATTCAGATTGAATAGTAAATTCACGGATTCTCTTCTTTTTCAGTTTACCCAATATTTCTGTGATCTTTATGATGGATAAATAAACAGAGCCATTAAGTGACAATGGACACGTTAACTTAGTTTGATATGTCAAAGAGACACTATCATTTATTTAAAATAAATCAACTAAATTAACACCATTACACTTGATTGACATGATTTCACTTTCTTTCAATTCAAATACGTCAGCACACTTGATTTAACACAACAGACATAAATACTAGATGTTACACATATTTAGTCTGAGGGGCATTTCAGCTTAAAATATAGTTTCCAGCTTAGGTTGAGAGGGAAAAGAAATAGGAGGAAAGATTTAAGAAGAAAATTATCCTGAGCATGAGACCAGAGTGACACTTCTCATCCGACTTCTGCTAAAATCCAAGTACGTTTTGTAAACAGCCCTTTACCTTTTGACGACAGCCCGGTAAGAGGGAAGACACCAGCCTTCAGATGCACAGAGTCCTTTAGTCCCAGCACGTCCAAAACTGGTTTTAGTTTACGTTTCAACGTCTCCTGGCTTCCGCGTTGGTCATCAGAGAATATGTCAGCTTCAGGCCTCTGACTTCAAGATAAACTTATTCCAGGAGGGAATAAACAAAGTTTTTGAGCTCGGCTTGTTCGAAGTAGACTCATAACAGCCTGTTATCAGTCCTTAGCTGAAGACGCCGGTCGTTAGCTCTTGACCACACGTGTCCAGCTCTTGGGAAAGTTCACATCTCTTTGGAAGTTCCCAGCAACTCTCTGGCGCGTTCTCGCACAGTTTAGAACTTAAAGAGCAGGCACAAAGAGAGGAGTTCACTTGTCTTATCAGAACCCAAGGTTACAGCAGCAGAGGGAAATTGTTTAGGAAAAGACAGAGCAGCTGGAGCCTTGTTCATGAAAAACAACGGATTAAACTGTCTTCTTATTTCTAAACAAAACAGTCGGGTCTCTGTGACCCGCAATTTCACCTTTAACATAGCAGTGAACACAGTTTAACTCTCACAGAATAACACAGCTTAAAAGCACACATCATGAAAATGACAAAAGTTATTCTTTTGATCACATCAGAATAAAATCAAAGATAGAAATAGTCTCTTTTGGTGACTATATTTATCAGATTACAGCTAAATGAATGATTTTGTAGTAAATGTCTTGCTTTACTGAGTGGTCAGTAAAGGTCATCACTGGACAGTTCAAAAACCTTAATTTGACCCTGGGTAGGTCCATTACACTCGGTTTGTTTATTTTTCAAAACGTGACAAAGTCGTTCTAACTAGCTGTGGGAACATCTAACTTGTTTAATCTGAAGAGTTTCCACTCGATAGAATATGATGAGAGTCAGAAGATGAAGAATAAAGTTTGAGCCAACGTTTCCCTGAAACTACGACGTAAACAAACAGCCCCAGCGCGACATGTTTTCTTTTTTTTCCATTGAAAACAAAACAGATTCATCAGAATAAAAAGAAAGAAAAACACTGAATGAAAGGGTGCAGAAAGACGAAAATAGTGTTATAATATCTGCCCCTTGTTCAAAAAACACAAAATAACTACAAACAACAACCTTCACTTCACCTGCACCACACCTTCCCAACAACTTTGATTTAATCATCTTTTAAAACATATAAATAGTTTTATAAATGTTTATGATGATATCAAGTCAACACAATCCTGTTTCCTGATTTACAACTCAGCTCCTTCACACTAGTTCTAAATGAAGATTTTACAAACATTTACATTCCCTTCAGGGTTAAATAACTTTTTAAACAAAATGTAATTGAATATTTGGGGGTAATATTCTCTTTCTTGTCCTATACATGACCTGTAAAATACTACGCTCAACCAAATCATAACACCTCAACAACTTCAATTGATGAAACAATATACCTGTTGGGTGACCACAGCACTTCCCAATAACAACTTCTACAGCTCCTTTTAGCAAAACAAAGATAGGATTTGTAAAAGCTTCGCACGCCTTTCCCCAAACCCCAACACAACAGACCAAATACGGAACAACCATTACATCACACAACATATTCAAAACTTTGTCATTCAAAAACTATTTTACTTTATACAATAATATAACTGATTTTGTTATTTTTATTCTTAAGTAATTTCCATGAGATTTCCATCTTTTTGGAGGCTAAATACAAATACAAGGTGAACATCAATTTATTTGTATAAAAATTTTGGCCATATCATCCAGCCCTACACATAAGAAATGGTAATCTTGGCTGGAGTTTTTCTGTCTAATTCCTCTTTATATGGTACATCAGGGTCTGAAGAGTTCTTGTACCACATTGTAACATGGAGGTCATCTGGTGACACCTGGTCTTGAACTTGGACAGTGCTTTTTCCCTCATCCAGGAGTTTAGCTCCCGTTGTAGTTGGGGGTTTGTTTGGCACATCTAATGTGTCGGACCCACACCCTGCAGTGCTAGGGCTGAAGGTGTGGGTGTGTTCTTGGTTCTGACCACAGTTAGCCCATCTTCTGTAGGCATCAATGCCAATGACAGTTCCACCAGGCCATCCCGTCCCAATAAATTTACCGGGCAGTCTGGCAGTAGAAGAACTGACATTTTACATGATTTGCCCTTGGGATCTCTGATCCAAATAGGTTCAGTTTCAGGGACTGTTGTCAGAGTGCCATGAGCTGCTCTTACTGTTATAAATTTATCTCCTTGTTTAATCCAGGGCATTGGCTCTTTTATAGTGGTTCTACATGCCCCTGTATCACACAGGAAGGTTATTTCTTCTCAGTTTAAAAGTTCTAACTCATTTTTAGCTTCTGTTTCAATCTCATAGGTTTTAGTTTCAGTTTCAGGTATGGTTAGTTATGCAGGGGTATTCGTGTTTGATATGGTTTTACAGTCACGAGCCATGTGTACATTTGAGCAGTTACATTAAGACATTAAAGTTTGTGCAGCTGAATCAGCACTATAACTCTTTCAAAAACTGCATTAAGGTTGGTTTACTCGAAGTGCAAGTTGATGTAGAATTTAGCACAAAGGTAAAACAGTTCAGATCTAAATCAGTTCATTCATTTCAAACTACACCGAAGAAGTAAAAGGTCTGACCCTAACTGTTGCTACACATTAGATTCTATTTAAACAGGTAAATATTGAGTTTGTACAGCTTACATTTTCCATTTGGCTTAAATTTTATTAAGACTGTAAATCATTTGAAAGGGTAGTGCATATGATGCAAACTCAAGCTTATATATACACACCAACATTAGTATAAAATGGCATTTTATAATTAATAAATCTATTCAATGTAAAGTGCTAGGCAAAAAGACTATTAAACTGCTAGATAAATCTAAAAATATTCAGTCTCAGTGTTAGGCTGCAATGTTAGTTTAAATACTACCAGTGAGGTTATGGGTCATTGCGGGGTTCCAGTCTCCCACGGATCCTTTTGACCTGGTCTGTATTTTATCTCTAGAGTCTGATGGTTCATAGGTAGGTGGTGGCTCGTTTGGTGGTGCAGTTGGGTCTATGTTTCTGTCACTATCTGCATGAGTCATTGTCAGTTTAGTTCTTTGTTCTTCATGTCTATAGTTACCATCATTCAAACTGACTTCACCATTAACCGCTTCCCTTAACAGGTAGTTATAATAAGTGGTGTCAAAAGCATTCACATTCATTACTCAAGTAGAAGTATAGATACTGGGATTTAAAAATACTTCTGTAGAAGTAGAAGTATCAACTCTAGCTTTTTACTCAAGTAAAAGTAAAAAAGTACTGGTTTCAAAACTACTTAAAAGTATAAAAGTAAAAGTAGCGTAAGAAAAAGCAACAACAAAGACAAATGCTTAGGCCGCACCACACATACTATTGTATAAAACCCCACCTCCCCCACAAAAATCATTTTTTTAGACTAGATTATATTATATTGTTAATGTTGAAAAACTAGGGGTGCACTAAGCTACCTGTCTTAACTGCATATATGCCCATTGAAAATAGACACATTTAAATGCAAATTTAAATATATTAAAATAACCATATAGGGGTATTATTGAGCATAACCATATGTTTCATGGAGTCACAATGTGACTGTAATTACTCTTCCTGGCCGCCATAGAGGCGCTGTTGACTCTTAAGGCCGCGTTGACTACCGCTAATTCCGTTAGCTTGAAAACGAAGACGGTGAAAAATCAACTTTTGGGATGAGTTTTAGCCTGGATGTGACAATCGCTTAAACAAACGTTCTGTTAAGAAAATAATCGATGTGTTTAAAATGTTTAGAAAAGGTTCTGTGAACTTTTAGATATTAAATGCACCGGACTTTTTCCTTTTTTTTTCTATCTGGCTGACGTCACTACGTCGATGTGTCGTTTGTGTTGCATTTAGGGACGTGCGTGCAGTCGGACGTTTGTGTTCTCCCGAAGTCTAAACGCTCTAAAACCCCTTTAAATATCTCAAAACACCGCGGTTAAACAGTTTCTGACGATATTTCATGCATAGAACGAACAAGTCAGACAATCTGTCAGTATTGTGCTAACAAAACTGAAATTTGACGACCAGCACCGCGTGTCACGTGATCGCTTTGAATCGATCACAGCACATAAACAGACGCCATGAACGTAGCGTCACCTTATCACAAATGCAGACTCCCCTTCAACTCACAAGACGCTTAAATGCACCCCAAAATCTCCGCAAACGCATCGTTTCACATCCGAACAGCCACACCAAGCTGCGCCCAGTAAAAATAGCTCAATAAATGTCGCCCACACGGACTTTTCCCGTATTTAGCAACACGTCAGAGCTAATGGACCGAGTCAGAACCTCGATCCGACAGCTTCAAACACTATTATTCCTGCTTAAAATGTAACGAAACTTTCAGGTTACCTCAATACGGCAAAATGAAAGAAAAGTAACGAGGCTATTTTTAAAAGTAAGGAGTAGAAAGTACCAGTAATTGCGTGAAAATGTAAGAAGTAGAAATATAAAGTAGGCTGAAAAATAATTACTTTACTAAAGTATAGATAACTAAAATTTGTACTTAAGTAAAGTAACGAAGTATTTATACTTCGTTACTTGACACCTCTGGTTATAATAACCAGACATGTCATCTTCTTTCTTAGAAAAATATACATTTCTTTTCTCGTCTTTTTCTCTCTCTTCCTCTCTCTCTCTTTTCTCTTCAGCTTTCTTCCTTGTTTCCTCGTGTTCTGTCTGTCTCTCTTCTCTTTGCTGTTCTTTTTCCTTCCTCTTCCTCATACCTTCTTCTCTTTTTTCTGCAACTTGCATCCATAATTCTGTATGGGGGTAGCCTTCATTATTCATTTTGTTAGGTTTATCTTTGGTCTTTGTCTTTATTTTAGTTTGAAGTTCTCTTATGTTTTTTTTTTTTTTTATCTCTCATCTATATTATATTATATTATATAATTATATATTATACTATATTAAATCTCTTATCTCTCTTATCTCTTATCTCTTATAGTTAATCTACCATCAAAGTCGTGTTCTTTTATCCATAGGGGTAGGTGTTGTACGCTTGCAGGGTCTGTTTTTTTATTTATTTATTTATTTATTTATTTATTTTTATTATTATCTTCCAGTCTTTACATGTTAAACTGTCTATGCATTTTTGAGCATTTTTGCTTTGTCCCTTACCCATTTTGAACTAGATTTGGATCCAGTAGGGGGTTTCACATAGGGTGACTAATACTGGATTTGTTAAGTAACAGGACAGTGATAAAAGATCCTTATGGCAAGAATCACTTCAACTCAAATGAGCGGATTCTTCTTAGCCTCTGACACCAAAAGGTTTCACTGTTTGTTTCCTGTTATTTTGGTATGAAACAAAAGAACCAAGCGGTACTTTTATTTCCTTTTCACACTCACAAACACATGCATACATTTTTAGCGCTTCTTTTTATTCCTATTTATCTTAAAGTAGAGGGCTCCGCCGCCCTACACAGAGTTTAATTGACTGTTTTTTAGTTGTTCATCTAAGTCAAAGGAGTCTGCCCTCCTGCGGAATTTAACTACTTCTTTTTACCTGATAGAGTCTAGAATTGTCAGGGTTTGTTTTATTCCTATTTATCTTAAAGTAGAGGGCTCCGCCGCCCTACACAGAATTTAATTGACTGTTTTTAGTTGTTCATCTAAGTCAAAGGAGCCTGTCCTCCTGCGGAATTTAACTACTTCTTTTTACCTGATCAGGGTTTGTTTTACTCAGCTTTCACACTTCACTCTTTTAAAATAAAACGATACTCACTCCACTCTGTGTCACGTCTCTCCTGGACTCCGTCAACCGTCGGACCCCAGTCAGTGAGGAGGACTCCAGTCCCGGAAAGGGTATCAATACTGTGGCCACAGATTTTGCCTGTAACCTACTCACCCACTGGGATCATCAGGTATCTTGGAATCCGGCTCGAAGGACCAAGTTAATGTCAGGTTTAAACCCCAAACATTATTAAAACACCACACTGTAAAACAGAGAATAAGACACAAGTGATTTTGAGTATCTTTCTTGCAAGGAGAGCCAACCTGCTCTCCCGCAGTGTTCTTTCTTCTTGCTATTTATTGAGTTAGGAGTGCCCTAGTTACACAATGTCTTCAACCGCTGAGGGGGGGGGGAGAAACCGGTTGAGACTGATTCACACATAGGTACACGTCTACATCACGTCAGCATGTTGGAGACTGATTCACACATAGGTACACGTCAGCCAGTAGAACAACATTCCTATTGCCACAGCACAGTTTTTGAAGATTTTAGAAAAATTATTTGTGCTAAGATTAGATGAATTCATTGAAAAACAAAATATCTTGAGTGAGAGTCAATATGGATTTAGAAAACAAAACTATGTCAATGGCTATCATGGAATTTATGGAACACATAAGCATAAAATGAAATAATAAAAGTGTAATACTGTCCTGAGTTTTTGCATAGTAGTATGAAAAGTATAAAAACGTAAATCTATAAAATAAACTGAAGTTTCTAGCATTGACATTTGCAAAGAGTGGCACAGCAGCATATAAGTTAATGTACACAGTATATGTATGAGGTAGTTGATGTTGGTATAGAGGCAAAGTGGCATATGCAGTGAGGCACATAAGGCACATTTGGCATCCTTAGATAAGGCTAGTCAGAGAATGCTGTATATGTATCTGCAGTAGTGTAGATAAAAGTAGTGTAAATGTAAACAGTAGTAATAAATGTAAAGCAGTAGTAATAAATGTAAACAGTATTAATAAATGTAAACAGTGAATGTAAACAGTAGTATGACTATAGGCAGTAATGTAATACAAACATTAGTGCAAATATGAGAAGTAGTGCAAACTGAATGAACACATGACCGAGAGTTTAGTGAATAAACCCGTTTGATGACACAGAGTCCAGTGATAAAAGATTTACTAAAAGCAGGAGTGCTTGTGGAATGCTATGACTCACCTTGTAACACGCCTATTTTTCCAGTAAAAAAGGCCCCACCCTCTTCCGACTGGAGGGTGGTGCAAGATTTGCAAGCAGTAAACAGGAAGAAATGCAGCAACAAGCACCTCTAAATGAACAAAAAATGTGGCTCTCAAAAGGAGCCAAACAAACAGATGGTCTTTTCACTTGTCCTGAAAACAAACCAATCCTACCAAAAAAATCTCTATAAATGCGCAGCAATATTGAGCCATGGAAGACTCATGTCTCAACAGGAGGGATGTATAGGATTAGTGGAAAAACTATACACAACTTATGGATTCAACTCTTATTCAAAAAATTTTTGTGTGGGTCCACTTAAGCCATTGCAAACTTATGATTCAAAACAAGGATGAATAAACTGATTGCTGAGAGCAAAAATGACTAAAATAGACTTTTTATTAGCTACTTTTGCCTAAACTTCGCCTAAACTGTACTTTTGTGTTTTGTGATCCTCATAATTTGGTATACAGTTTAAATAAAATAGGAAATTAGAACTGAAATTAGGAA
>JBBPBX010097772.1:0-12802 GCA_038048925.1 Garcialebias charrua
AACACATGGAAAGAGAAATATGTGACTACCATATTTTTCAGACTAAGGCACACTTAAAACCCTTTAATTTTCTCAAAAATCGACAGTGAGTCTTATAATCTGGTGCACCTTATTAATTCTGGTAATGCTTAGTGATCTGGAAGTGATTTTATGTCTTATCTGTTTTGTTTCACTTAATGCGCCTTTTAATCCAGTGTGCCCTATAGTCCAAAAATTATGGTATATTATAAAGAAGGTTTTATTTCACACACTTGCTGAATATTGGATGAACCCATTAACCACTGTCATAGAACATCTAACACGTAAGGTCTTTGAACATTTCAATTATTGTGTTCACTGAGACTTCTGAAGTAAGAGTGAATGTTGAAATTACCAATTTGCAAAAATTAATTTGATTCCTATAATTTCACATCCAAAATTAAAAGTCTCAGTGTGATAAATGGCTTTTAATTGATGGAGATTTCACCCAAAGTGTGGCTTCGTGATTAAATTCTTCTACTGTATTTGTTACATGTTCAGCTATTCAACCTTCACATTACATATAAGTCATGAAAAATCACCAACAGAAGCTGGAAGGACTTTTAATTAATACAACTAAAGAAAAAAAAAACTTTTTCACTTCTGCCCTTTCCATTTAGTGAAGAAACAGATGGTGGGTGTTCTGTGTTCTAGCATTAATTCTCTGCTGTGCTCCCAAAACCAGGATAAAGTTCAACTTCATTTGCTTATTGACTTTGAGTTAATGAGGTGAGAGGTTGCAGCCACACAAGGCCTTACAAATAATCCTTTCAGAGTCTCTGTAGACACCTGCAAAATGGCAGGAAAGATAGCTGAGGGAAAAAAAACTTTATTTAAAACCCGTGTGATCTCCTGTTCAACTCTAAAACTCTGGTTAGCTATAGATCTGCGGTAAGAGACTGAGAAGTACCTTTTTATTTTTTTGTATATTTTAAAGTATTGAATCATAATTTGGATACAATACATATATTTGTCATATTGTTCAAAATCTTAACGTTTTATGATCAGATTTTTCTCAGTTTTTTTGTTCAGTTTTCATCCATTTTCTGTTTGTTGGTTAACTCCAGTAATACATTTTCATTGGCTTGTGACATATTTTGTAAACACCCATTTTATGGTAGAAATATATGACTACAGTATTCCATAATTTCCAATGATTTTGACCACAAAAATACAGAGACATTTTGCATCCATGTTGAGAAATCTTACTTTTTTCTTAGCTTGTTATCAGAATTTAACTGAAATAACTTTGAGCTCCCAATGTCGTCCAAATATGAACCAAATATAAACCAATGCACAAGATGGTCTAGTGGCAGGGCTTTTGACTTGGGACCCGAAGGACGCGGGTTCGCGCCCCGGCCACTACCCACCTTGGGGTGTCTGAGTGCACACCTATTTCTCCAGCTCCCCGGGCGCTTTCAGGCTGCTCACTGCACCACCTGGTAGGTGGTTGGGTTAAATGCAGAGACGAATTTCGTCTGTGTATGGGAAACATACGCAGATGACAGGAAAAGACATTATTATTATTATTATTAAATGCCAAGAAGCTGATGCTGTAATGATTGCAGCAATACCCAGATATAAGGACCAATGGGAACAGAAACCAAGACTCATACAGTGTTTATTTACAAGTGATAAATGATGCAACAAGCCAGGGAGGAGACTGGAACCATGAAGAGCAAAGGGATGAATCTTGTAGTCAAGGGTGATAATTAGGGTTGGGCATCGAGAATCGAGAATTGTTCGGAACCGGGACCAACTGTCCGGTTTTCCCGGAATCGTTCAAAATATTAATTTGCGATTCCTATGTTCGATGCTAGTTAACCGACCGGAAGTAGCCGCCGCCGAAACCCAACGAAGAAGAATCCACCGGAAGTGTGCTTCCGAGATCGAAAGCTTACTAATTAATAAAATGACCAGTCAGGTCAGTGCAGCACTTGCAATAATTTTCTATCATGCAAAGGAGGGTGGAGAAGTAAAATAGTGTCCCGTCTTTGACGCGCTCCACCGGATTATTTTCGCTTCGTATCCGACCGGAAGTACAGAGTGGTCCGTCTGCAAAACGCTCCGCCGAACTTTTCGCTAATCGCTACCTCTTCGGCTCCATCAGGTAAATAAATAAACTATAAACTACATCTCATACCAACATTAAGGCAGCTAACAAGTTATACTCCGCTTAAAGCGGTAAGTCAGCTCAAATACAAACACGATGCTAACGTTAGCTTGTATTTTTTTCTTAGACAAACGACCTGAAATGGCTTCACAGTGTTCACCAGCGTCCAAGGTAAAAACGTCAGTGTAACTGAATGAAGAGTGCCACAGAACTGTTACAGCATATGTTGTGAAAAGGTTGCATCCCTTTTCAGATGTGGATTCAACCATGGATTGCACTTACATTGCACTCAAATCCAACACTTATTAACATTCTTAATCCATTTAAAGTTCTCTGTGTCTTTTAAAATGTTTTAATGTCTCTAGTTTTCATTATATAATTTCTGTTTATGTTCTCTTTCATTCCATTATGAGTGAATGTCACAGTTTGAAGAATTATTGAATAGGTTAGTTAGGCAATAACAACAGAGCTAATAATTGTACACATTCTCAGTCTTAAAAATGATTTAATAATCTCTTTTTACTGATAATACTGATAAACCTGTTGTTTGTTTAGGAACTTCCTGCAGTCTGTCCAGAAAGTCTCCACTGGAGGAGCGTTTTGCTGAGGAAGAGGCACAACATAATTTCACAACTCCATGTCCATGAAGAAACAAATGGAGAGAGGGCTGCAGATACCAGGACATCCCACCAGCTGTTCTGTCTGAGGATCCTGCTGCTGGTGGTGGAACCAGGTTAGCCCATCAGTGGGAGTTCAGTAACATGACTGCAGCATCAGACACTGGACAATATTATATGTATAATAATAATAATATATGTTGGTGAGTCCTCCATGTTGGCTCTAATCTGCCCTGTGAGAAATTCATAGTAAATGTAACAAAAAGGAAAAAGTTCATAGCATTAAATTCAAACAGAAGTTCAAATTATTTCATCCTGAAATAACTCTGGCTAACTACTGTAGCTTTTTTATAACATGGAGTTAAACTCAAAGTAGTCTCCTCAGATAAATAGTGTTACCATTATTTTTATATTAAAGTTTCTGTTAACTTATTATTTTTATATTTGATTGTTTTTTGTTCAGTGCCCTGAGACAACTTCTGTTGTGACTTGGAGCTATACAGTATAAATAAACTGAACTGAATTGAATTGACATGTCTTTTTTTAACCCCGCCTACAAAAAGAATCGGAATCGGGAACCGAAAAGAATCGGAATCGAAACGAAGAATCGGAATCGGAACCGGAATCGCTCAAATTCAAACGATGCCCAACCCTAGTGATAATGTTATTGCTGATTATCCATATGGTAGAAGTTGGGGACATCGGGAGGACTGGCCAAAAAGGTTCCAGCTGAAGGAGGTGTAAGTCTGGACAATGGTAGGTGTTAGGCAAGTAGGAAAGCATGGAGGGAGCTGATGAGGCACAGAGGAGCTCGAGGTCCACAAAGGAGGATTCAGGAAACAGGAGGACATCAAGAAATGAAAATCATTAATAATTAGTTTTAGACATGAGTAAAAGACTAGAACAAGATTACTGTTGGCAGGTAACGCTCCAGTGCTGGCTGAATATCTTATGCTGCCTTTAATGCTTCTCATGCTCATCAAGTCGATGATCCACAGGTGTAGCTGGTTAGTGTCTGTGGGTTGCTGTGGGTGCAGGAGCTGGCAGAGCAGAACCCCCACAGATGCATTAGTTCAGTGAGGAAGCCCATCTCTGCTGTTATTGTTCACGTCTTGCAGCTAACATTGCTTCACATTAGATTTCTCCTAAATACGCTTATTTCAAAGCTGACATTTTGACTTGAAATGACAGGTGAAGACCTTCTTAACAAGGACTTTTTTCTTCTGCACCTTTGCATGGTGGTAATCTGTAGAAATATGCACAAATAAAGGACCATTACCTCACTTTTTTCTCAGTAAACTAAGCATCAGGACCATTCTTCTATGCTTCTAGAATTTATTACTTCAATTTGTTCTACAATTGTCTGTTCTAAAGTAGGTTTATACATAATGCTAACTATTTCAGAAGTCCTGACACAAGCTTTGTCAGTATTAAATCAAGTGATTGCCTAAACAACAGTAAAACATGTCAGTTATGAAGTAATTTGTTCACATGACAGAAGACACACCTTGAAGCTTGTGTAAATAATAAAATGTGTTATTGACCATGTGTCCTTCTCTGCTCTTCTTTCATGTGGGGTTCTGAAGGGCTCCGTTTTAGGCCCCCTCCTCTTCAGGCTGTACCTGCTCTCTCTTGACTCTGTTTTTCGAAAATATATTTTTTCATTGTTACGTTGATGATACCCAGATACATACCATACCATACCATACCATTTTATTTATAAAGCACTTTCAACAGGAACAAGTCCACACCAAAGTGCTGGACAAACAAACACGCAACAGGCAACACAGACAATGAAGTACAACACGAAAAACATAAAAACATTGCAGATCATAAATAAAACGATCCAATACAAATCAGCTGGCATTGAAAGCAATGGAGTAGTAGTGAGTTTTTAACCGGGATTTGAAAACCGAGAGGGAGGGGGCCTGTTTGATGAGCAGCGGTAACTCGTTCCAGAGTCTTGGGCCTGCTACAGAGAACGCCCTGTCACCTCTGCGCTTAAGGCGAGTTTCTGGAACTATTAAGAGTACCTGATCCTCTGACCTCAAAGCACGTGGAGGGACATATGGGTGTATCAGATCCGAGAGATAGGCGGGGGCGAGACTGTTCAGTGATTTGTAGACATACATGAGAATTTTGAATTGGATTCGAAGATGAACCGGTAGCCAGTGAAGGGAGGCCAAGACTGGTGTAATGTGCTCTCTTTTGCGTGTGCTGGTTAAAAATCGGGCAGCTGCGTTCTGAACCAGTTGTAATCGTGCAATGGTGGCTTGACTGACGCCAAGCAGAAGTGAATTGCAGTAATCAAGCCTAGATGTAATGAATGCGTGAATCACTGTCTCCAGGTTGTTTTTTGATAATATGGGCTTCAGCTTAGACAGACGCCTCAGCTGGAAAAAACAGGATTTGACGATCATGTTTACATGACTGTTGAGTTTCATGGAAGGATCCATTATCACTCCCAGATTTGTGACTTTTTGTTTTTCGGACAGGGGTAGAGCAGAAAGGTCAATGCAGTGGTTTGAGGTTGTGTCATTGGGAAGGAACAATATGGCTTCAGACTTCTTATCGTTGAAGCTTAAGAAATTTAAAGCCATCCAGTCCCTGATGTCAGCCAGGCAGTCGAGCAGAGGTTGAATAGAGCCTGTACCATTTTGTCTTAGGGGGAAGTAAATTTGACAGTCATCAGCGTAGAAGTGGAAGGGTATATTGTGTTTCCGGAAAATAGCACCGAGTGGCAGCAGGTATAAGGAGAACAAGAGAGGACCCAGGATGGACCCCTGCGGAACCCCCCATTTAAGAGCCGCCACTGCAGAAGTAAAATCATTGATGGACACACAAAAAGACCTGTCAGAGAGGTAGGATCTGAACCAGTTTAGGGCTGATCCTGAGATGCCCACCCACTGCTCCAACCTAGCAATGAGGATCTCATGGTCGATGGTGTCGAAAGCGGATGTGAGGTCCAATAGGACAAGCAGCACAGAGTCACCAGTATCTGTGGATAGGAAGATGTCGTTAAAAACCTTCAGTAGGGCAGTCTCAGTGCTGTGGAGGGATTTGAAGCCAGACTGGAATAGCTCGGGGATAGCGTGATCCTCCAGGAAGCACTTTAGTTGGGACTCAACTATTTTCTCTAGAAGTTTAGAAACAAATGGGAGTCTGGAGACAGGCCTGAAATTGGATAATACTGACGGGTCGAGGTTTGGTTTTTTCAGGAGGGGTTGAACAGCAGCATGTTTTAATGATTTTGGCACCACACCCGAGGATAGACTGCTATTTACAATCGAGAGAATGGAGGGACCTAGAGTGTGAAAAACCTCCTTTAGTAGCCGAGGGGGGACCACATCGAAGGGGGAGCCAGATGGTTTCAGGTTGCACATGACCTGCTCTAGAGAGGACAGAGAGACTGGTTCAAAATGGTCACAAACAGCAACAGATTGAGGTGGGATGGATGGATCGTGAGATGGAGGAGAAATGAGAGCCCTGGTGGTTGCGATTTTATCTAAAAAGAAATGTTGGAAGTTCTCGCACAGCTCAGTCGAGGCTTCCATGGGTGATTGTTCAGTGAGGTGGAGAACAGAGTTTAGGGTGGAGAACAGAACTCGAGGGTTACAAGAGTTTGCAGCAATGATATCAGAGAAGTATTGTGATTTAGCAGTTTTCACTGCTTTTTTATATCGGCACCAGCTCTCTTTTACCATCTGAAAAGAGACCTGCAGTCTGTCTTTTTTCCATTTCCTCTCCGCCTTTCGGCATTGCTGCCTAGCAGCTCTGGTCGTGTCATTCAGCCACGGTTCGGCCCTGAGTTTTGGTCTCCTAGATTTAATAGGAGCCACTTGATCCAAAGCCTTTAAACAAACAGAGTCAAACTGGTTTGTCAGCTCCTCAGTGCTGGAGGGGAACAATGGGGGCTGAATTAACATGTCATTAGCTATGTTTCCATCCATTTTCATTTCGATTTTTGAGCTAATTTTTGAAATCTCGCAAATATGTAAATACAAATTAATGCGAAGCAGAAGTGTTTCCATCTGCTGGCTTGAAGCGCATCTACCAAGCCACGCACAGCGTCATTACGTCAGACGTCAGCGTCATTACGTCAGACGTCAGCACTGCGCATGTCTACAGTAAACAGGAAGTAGCGGTTGAAAACAGAACCCGGCCACACATCTCGTCAAAATGGAGAGAATATTTCAGGTACGTGTTGCTATCGGGCAAGTTGTATTTATTCTGTCATGCCAACTAGTTTTAGCGATGTTACATGTTGTCCGGAGCGGAAACAGCTGATCAGTCACGTGACGTGAATGCTCGCTTCGGCAGCACGAGTCGGAAAATGTGTTTCCATCTGTCGTTGTGCGCATCTGCTCATTTCCGAACATCCCAAAAACCACCTCAAGCAAGCGTATAAACTTTTTGGCGAAGTTGAGGAAGTAACCTCGCATTTTGCCGTTTCCATTAAGCTTTTCTGCTGCGATACTTCAAAATGCGCACCTAGAAACCTTGATGGAAACACGGCTACAGTTGTAAACCTCAGTGAAACGTGCGGCAGTTAAATGGTTAACATTCCTGCCTTTACGTGCAGAAATGCATGTTTTAGGGGTTACATGGGGGGAGAACTGAAAATTGACTGACATATGATCCGAGAAGACATTGTCACCTATTTCAAGGTTTGAAACGGTCACATCACATGTTAAAACAAGGTCCAATAAATGTCCACGTTGCTGCGTGGGATAGTTCACGTGTTGTGTTAAATTAAATGAGTCCAATAAATCTAAAAAGTCCTTAACCATGGGCATCTCAGGACAACACACATGCAAGTTGAAGTCGCCTGAAATGACGACCCGAGAATATTTAGCTGTAATTTCAGCCAGGAAATCAGAAAACTCGCTGAAGTTCTTGGAACGAGGCGGCCGGTAGACAAGAGCACACAAAGTTACAGGTGAATGGCCTAGTTCAAAAACAGTCAGCTCAAAGCTAGAGCAGGAGACTGGGATGGGCAGTTGTTTACAGTCAAAAGTTGATTTGAATATTGTTAATAATCCACCACCACGACCTGATGGTCGCGGGTCGTTAAAAAACAAACAGTTTGGTGGTATTATTTCCGTCAATGCGCTGGACTCACCCGGCGACATCCACGACTCTGTGATGCAGAAAAAGTCCAAGTCGTGATCTTCAAAGTAATCCCTGAGGATGAACGTTTTATTGCAAACAGATCAGGCGTTGACAACACAGATCTTCACGTAATCCGAACTAGCTGCTGATGAGCTAGCCGCTGGTGGGGGAGCGCACGTCCGCGGCTCGCTTCCCACAGAGAGCTGCTCCGGCCGCAGATCCCCATTGTTTTCCTGGTCCGTGCACGCGGGAGACTGGCGATGAGAATCGAGACCATCAGTTGAAGCCAGCGAGGTAGAACGCCGGGCTCTGAGCTTCACCAGCCGGCCAGCTCGAGAGCCGCGTTTCTTCCTCCGAGTCGATCGATTTCTCCGTGCAGGCTGGTGAGTAGAGCAACAGAGGTAAGCGGGCAGCTCGTCCCTGAGCAGCGGGGGCAGAGGGGGTCTCCCAGATCCCGAGGCACGGTCATACTGGCCCAAATCAGCGACATCCGCGGCAGCAAAACGTAAATCCAGAAGCTGCTTCCGATCATAAACCAGCAGTGTACTTGTGTCTCCAATGAAGAACGAACAAAACACAAAAATTCCAAACACCCACAGGAGAGGTGGATACGCAGCCATGCTCATGGGCGCCATCTTGGAACTTTTGAATCCTGCTAAAGACAAAGGACTCCAACTCTCTGGGTCCTCCGTTTTCATGGAGGACATAAAAGCATGGATGGCTGTGAACCTTTTGAAGTTTACTGAGAAAAAGAGTGAGGTAATGATCTTTGGAAGCTCAACTGAGACCCCTTACGTAGACATTGGTTCCTTGGTCCAGTATATCAGGCCAATTATCACGAGCCCAGGGGTTAAAGTCGATGCTGGACTAAAGTTAGAAAATCACACCAGAGCCGTTGCTAAATCCAGTTTTTTCCATTTGAGGTAACTGGCTAAAATAAAGCCAATTCTTTCTCAGCTGCATTTCAAAACAGTAATCCACACCTTTGATACCACTCAGCTGGATTATTATAACACTTGTTCTAAACTAAAGGAAGCAGTGATTCCTGTATCGCTCAGCTTCAGAGGGTACAGAGTGCTGCTGCCCGCCATTAAACTGGCACACAAAAGTTTGACCACACTTCTCCTATTTTAGCCTCCCAGCACTGGCTGTGGCAGCCCTCTGGGTACTCCTGTTTCCTCCCACAGACCAAAAACATGCATGTTAGACTGATTGCTAACTTTAAATTGTCCCTAGGTGTGAGTGATAGTGTACTTGCCACCTGACCAGGGTGTCCCCTGCCTCTCACACAGTGATGGCTGGATATGGGCACCAGTGACCCCCATGACCCGCAAAGGAAGAAGCAGATAAGAGATAATGGATGGATGCACTGGCTGCCTGTACATTAAAAGATTAATTTTTAAATTATTTTATTTGCTTTTGATGCTCTCAATTGCTCTTAATGGACTTGCTTTCTGCTCGAGCTGCTTCATCTCTATCTCGATCCCTCAGGTCAACTGATCAGCTGCTCCTGAGTGTGTCGAAGACGAAGTTCAGAGGAGACCGTTCTTTTGCTATGGCAGCTCCTAAATTATGGAATGACGTCCTTCTCTTGGACATCAGACTACCCGCTTCCCTGTTTGTTTTTAAATCCTTTCTTAAACCCCATCTTTTCACCCTGGCCTTTGACACCATGTGAAAAGTTTACTTTTAACCGTTTTTAATAATTTATTCAGCATAGATTTGGTGGAAGTAGACTTTTTAAGAGGTCACCTAACCAGGATCCTCACAGGTCGTGCCAACACGATCACAATTTCAACCGTCTTTGATATGGTTGGTGTTTTCCTGCTTGGTAAACAAGATTGTCTGATGGTGGAAAATGCTCACAGTCCAGCTGATGACCAGCAGCTTCAAACAAAATGTCAAGTTAATCAAATAATTTACAAATAATCACTTTATTTTTCACTTTAATTACACGTATTATAATTAACTTGCTAGCCTTTTAAACACGTTTTTAGATTATTAGTCCTATAAATTCTACTCATGTGAATGTTGTGGAATAATAAATGGTCGATGCTGGCATTATAAATATTTGAATAAAATAATTGTAAAGTTTGCTTATTTATTTTGCTTTAACACAAACTTTCATTCATTTTTGCACATGCATTATTTCCCCTGCATTTTTAGTTTTAGGTATTTATTTGACTTCTATCCCTGGATAGTTTCAAGTCAAAGTCAAAGTCAACTTTATTGTCAGATCTGCAATATGTACTGTACAGGACATACACAGGACCGAAATTGCGTTTCTCTCAGTCCCTCGGTGCAACAGTAAACATCTAAACATTGAAACACTGAAACATATAATAATAGACATAAGCATAAAATAGTAAAACTAACACTGTCCTGAGTTTTTTGCATAGTGGTATAAGAGTATGAAAATTTACACCAACTCTAAAACTAAAACATTAAACATTTAATGAACATAATACTGTCCTGAGTTTTTGCATACTAGTATAAAAAAAGAGTATAAAAAGTATAACTAAAATAAACTAAAGGTTTCTAGCATTGACATTTGCAAAGTGGCAAAGCAGCGTATGAGTTAATGTACACAGTATATGTATGAGGTAGTAGTTGATGTTGTTATAGAGGCAAAAAGTGGCATATGCAGTAAGGCACATTGGGCATCCCTAAATAAGACCGTTCAGAGCACACTGTATATGTATCAGCAGTGGTGTAGATATTAGAGTAGTGTAAATGTAAACAGTAGTAATTACATGTAAGCAGTAGTAATAAAAGTAAACAGTATTAATAAATGTAAACAGAGAATGTAAACAGTATTATGATTATAGGCAGTGATGTAATACAAACATTAGTGCAAGTATGAGAAGTAGTGCAAACTGTATGAGCACATGACCGAGAGTTTAGTGAATAACCCGTTTGATGACACAGAGTCCAGTGTTAAAATCTTTGTGTTGTGTGGTAATGTGTGAGAAAGTTTTAGTGTTAAGGCAGTTCAAATGGGAGGGGGGGCAGAGCAGGCAGAGTGTTTAGCATCCTGACTGCCTGATGAACAGAGCTGTCTCTCAGTCTGCTGGTTCGAGCCTGGAGACTCCTCAGTCTCCTTCCTGATGGCAGCAGTCTGAAGCAGCTGTGTAGTGGGTGTGTGGGATCACCTGCCATGCAGTGGGCTTTCCGAGTGAGGCGTTTGCTGTGTAAGTCCTGCAGTGAGGGCAAGGAGGTGCCCACGATCTTCTCAGCTGCTCTCACAATGCGCTGGAGGCTCTTGCGGCAGGATGCAGTACATGCACCAAACCACACAGTGATGCAGCTGGTCAGGACACTTTCTATGGCACCTCTGTAGAAGGTGCTCATGATGGGGGTTGAAGCTCCAGCCCTTTTCAGCTTGCGGAGAAAGTAGAGACGCTGGTGAGCCTTCTTTGCCAGTGCTGCAGTGTTCCTGCTCCAGGACAGGTCCTTTGAGACGTGCACTCCCAGGAACTTGGTGCTGTCTACTCTCTCCACTGCGGTGCTGTTGATGGTCAGAGGGGCATGTTGGGCATCCCTCTTCCTGAAGTCCACAACAATCTCCTTTGTCTTCTCCACGTTGAGAGTGAGATTGTTGTGTCCGCACCACAAGGCCAGGCGGCTCACCTCGTTCCTGTAGTCCGTCTCATCGTTGTTGCTGATGAGACCCACCACTGTTGTGTCGTCCGCAAACTTGATGAAGTGGTTGGAGCTGTACGATGGTGTGCAGTCGTGTGTTAGCAGGGTGAATAGAAGGGGGCTCAGCACACATCCTTGTGGGGCCCCTGTGTTCAATGTGATGGTGCTAGATGTGTTACTCCCGACCCGCACTGTCTGTGGTCTCCCGGTCAGGAAGTCTAGCAGCCAGTTACACATTGAGGTGTTCAGCCCCAGACTGTCCAGTTTAAGGATGAGCTGTTGGGGGATGATGGTGTTAAATGCCGAGCTGAAGTCGATGAACAACATTCTAACATAGGAGTCCTTCGTGTCCAGATGTGTGAGAGCTGTGTGAAGGGCAGAGGAGATGGCATCGTCGGTTGAGCGATTAGGTCGGTATGCAAATTGGAAGGGATCCAGGGAGTCAGGGAGGACAGATGTGATGCTTTTCATGACTAGCCGTTCAAAGCACTTCATCAGGATGGGGGTGAGTGCTACTGGGCGATAGTCATTGAGGCATGCGGGCGTTGCCTTCTTTGGGACAGGGATGATGGTGGTGGCTTTGAAACAGGTGGGGACGATGGCCTGGCTCAGTGAGATGTTAAAGATGTCCGTGAAGACCGCTGCGAGTTCCCCTGCACAGTCCTTCAGCACACGACCAGGTATGTTGTCAGGACCAGAGGCCTTCCGGGCGTTAATCTTGATGAATGATCGCCTTACGCTGTCTGAGGACAGCGTCAGCACCTGGCCATCAGGAGAGGGGGGGAGTTTATGTGCTGGTGTGCTGTTACTTGCCTCGAACCGAGCAAAGAACTCATTCAGTTCATTCAGCGCAGAGGCTGAGCTGTCACAGGTCTGGGGGGGTGGTTTGTAGTTTGTGATGGTCTGTATTCCCTGCCACAGACTGCGTGTATCCCTGCTGTCCTTGAAACGGTGAGCTATTTTCCCAGAATACTGCCTCTTTGCCTTTCTGATGCCCCGGTCCAGGTTGTTTCTGGCTGCCCTCAGGCCCACCTGATCTCCCGCTTTGAAGGCAGCATTCCTGGCTTTCATGAGTCTGTGAACCTCAGCTGTCAGCCATGGCTTCTGGTTAGCCCGAACAGTGATGGTTTTAAGGTTGGTTACATCATCAATGCACTTGGTGATGTATGAACATACAGTGTCTGAGTACTCCTGGAGACATGTGGTGTTGTTTGTGGTAGCAGCTTCTTTGAACATACTCCAATCTGTGGTGTCAAAACAGTCCTGGAGTGCCTCTGAAGACCCCTCTGGCCACACTCGT
>JBBPBX010097774.1:1105-12802 GCA_038048925.1 Garcialebias charrua
TATATATATATATACACAATATATGTGCGTGCGTGTGTGTGTGTGTGGAGGAGGAGGGTGTTGCCACCCACTGAAACATCCTTGCCACCCTCTTGCCACCCCATAGATATTTTTCTAGATCCGCCCCTGCTTGCCGACACCCACAGAAATGGAGGGCCGCAGTAGAACACCACATAAACACACTCACACAGCCAGGTACAGAAAAGCAGAGCAGGCTTGCACGGGTTGGGGCCAAAATGTCCACAGATAACATAATCAGATAAGATCAGAGGAGTAGAGCTGTGCACACACACACACACACACACACACACGCACACACACACACACACACACACACACACAGAGTTTGATCCACATACATACTCACATAAACACACACACACACACACACAGAGTTGGATCCACACATACACGTAAGACAAATAAACTCAACACGACGAATAAGGTCAACATGACACATGAACTCAAACATGACTCAGAAGCTCAAACATGACAAGTGAACTCAAAATAACGAACAAACCAAAACACGACTCATAAACTCAAACACGACACATAAACTCAAACAAGACTCAGAAACTCATACAAAACTCACAAACTTACATACGACACACCTTTCCCTCCTGAATTCTCATTCGTGTCCAATAAAGGCCCTGCCAACTTAGCCTTACAAAAAATGGTCCTGGCTTAACTCCTCACTTTCACATACAGAAGCTCTTGACCCCTACAGATAAGCTCGTGTACACCATAGTCTTATCTCTAGAAAATAGGAATCTCACTTACAAATCGGAAAGTCTTGAATTCAGTGTGAACTAGTTCTGTACCGTATTATCCGATGTAAAAGGAATTCCTGTTTATACTCACTTCTTGTCAAGTGTGTGATGTCCGTGTAGATATCTGCCAATCTGCCACGATGACTCAATTCAGACCTAAAAAGCTGGCCTGGCCAGGAACGATCGACCTCCCAGGGCTGTCAAGTATGCCATGCGCAAGGGCTTTCAGCTCGCCTTCATCGAAGACCACCGTAAGGTAGGTATGGGGATAGGAGGGTCACGGCACCATTTAATGATGGGTTTTATTTCAACCCTGCAACCCTTAAAGAAATGATCACACAAGAGACAAGAATCAGTTATTTGGCTTTTGCAAAAGGGGACATCACCTCAGTAGTGTGTGAGAACGAAGCCCAAGGTTCTGAGATTTGTGCAGCCTTTTATTCACTTAGAGGGTGAGTGACAACAGGTGCAAAGTACAAACACTATATTAGTCGTGGCAGTTTTCGTCTTGAATAACAACTGCAAGGTTAATCATAGACTGGAACATTCTGTTTGGTTTCCAGTCAACATGACCTTCTGTTAGATTGCTGGTCAGGACAAGTAGATAAAAAGATGCTTGCATAAGCACTATAAAGTCTAAGTGTACATGCACTAATAGAGTCTAAACATTGAAGTACATGAGAGAATACAAGTTCCAAATGATCATCCATCCATCCATCCATTTTCGTCCGCTTATCCGGGGTCGGGTCGCGGGGGTAGCAGCCTAAGTAGGGAGGCCCAGACTTCCCTCTCCCCAGCCACTTGGAGCAGCTCCTCTGGGGGAATCCCAAGGCGTTCCCAGGCCATCCGAGAAACATAGTCCCTCCAGCGTGATTTGTGCTTGTTGGTTTCTGGTATTTCTGTACCTTCTAGCTCCACAGCCACAGGGTTGCTTCCACCGGTCGCTTTAGGAAATGGTCAACCTGTTCAAACTTCTGAGGCAGTTCTTCCAACTTTGCGTCGTACTGCTTGTTTAAGGGCAGGACAGCATTCGAATGTCCGTCACCTTCCTCGACCTGTGGTTTGTGCTGCAGGATCTAATCAACCAGTTTCCAACATACAGTTTGCCATTTTTCACCCCTGGTGCTGAAGTGTGCAGGTCCATCGTCGGGGCGACGATGCAACATCGGAGGTAGAATGTGGTGAGATGGTGTTCCACTTCTCTCCCCCCCCTATACTCTGTGGACCAGGTGCAGCACACCGTTGATTGACGGGCGGGGCAGATGCCTTTATAGTTGGGCAGGCTGCTGTGAGGTGCGTGTATCTTCAATCAATCAATCAATTAATCAATCAATTTATTCACTCGATTAAAAAAATCAGTTTACAAACACATTCTCTGACAACACATATTTACACGAGTGAGGAGGAAGCAGGAAGAAGAAAATCTTGTATAGATCTGCCCCCTTTCTCAATAATTACAAAAATGTCATGGCCGTAAACATTAAATTAACAAAACAAGTTACAAATATTATATAAACAATAACATACATAATATATCACTTTTCCCATTAACAACTCAAAAGTGTATAAGAGTTAATCATTCTTTTTTCATAAAGTTTCTTGAATTGGTTTATTGTAGAGCAATTTTTAAACTCCTCATCCAAACTGTTCCATAGTTTTACTCCATGCACCGAAATGCACATTTGTTTTAAAGTAGTACGCACAGTTTTACTTTTGAAATCATACTTCCTTCTGTTAGTTCTATCACAAGAGCTTAAGACAAAAAACTTTTGTAAATTAAATGGCAATAATCTCTTTCTAGCTTTAAACATAATAACATTTTTAAATTAACCAGATCCTTTAGTTTCAAGATATTTGATAGAATAAACAATTTATTTGTATGTTCTCTAGTGTCCACTTTAAATAAAATTCTCATAACTTTATCTTTGTTTCCTTCACTACAGTCGGCTGCTTTGTTTTTGCTTGTGTTCTGGATCTGCTCATCTGAGATCGTAAGTGTCTGTTTTTCAATCAGTGACTGGGATCGTGTTGGGTTTTTTGGGTGTTACACCTGTCGTGCTTTTCTGCAGCGTTGCTCTAATGGCGTTGTCGGCTGTGGCTGGGGGTTGTTGTGGCATGCGGCTTCCTTGTAATCCTCGCCTGCTGACCTGCTTCCTCCCTGGTCTGGCTGTGTTTCCACCTCTGGGTAAGCTACCTGTGATTTAGACTTTAATTTATTTCTGAATCCACAATAATGGGTTTTCTGTTTTAGGCACCTGATTTTACTGTTTTGGAGTTGCAGCGCTGTGGACACTCTGCTGTCTTGTCCTGTCTTTTCCATGGTTGTTCGGCCCACTCTCAACAAAAACTGTACTGGTCGGGCAGGTGATGTAGGCAGGGCATTACATCACTCCGTTGAAGAGCATTTGGACTGGAAGACGACAACGACCGGTTATGGTTTTAAAGTGTTTTCCATTATTTGAGTCTTGCTTCTTTTCAAGGACTGAGTGATGGACTGGAAACCTTGGTTTTAAAGAAAGGATTGTTTTAATGAAATTGTTTTATTAAATATTGTAACTTTGCAAAAAGTCTGTTCTGGTGTTTAATTTAAAGGAGCAAGAGCTCCACCTTCTGGTCACACTGGTAAAAGACAAGAACCATTTCAAAAGCTTTGGTTGGACCATAAATCAGAAAACTACAGAAATTCACATCATACAACCATGGAGAATCACAGACCCAATAGTAGATCTGAAATCATTAGGAAAGAAAGGAAATATATTCAAAAACACTTATAGAATGCATCAATCAATACTGTAATATGGATTCCTTAAATGTGTTCATAAGGTGTGTTTCTGTGCTGAGTTTTATAGTCCCTGTGCTGGAAAGCTTTCCTGAGAACTGGTCGGACTCGCTTCAGGATGTGATACTCAGTTTCTGGATCATCGTTTTAGTTGTAAACAGAGTTTATTTAGTCTTTCCTGTCGTTTGTTTGAACGTCTTCAGCCTCTGAGGTTTTGTTTTTCAGGGAGAACACGTCAGAAACGGAACTGATGGAGATGTTCAATATTTATCATCTAAAACTAATTACTCTGACCCAATAATTATAACCCAGCTCACTTATATCAAATATTCTCTGTTCCCTTTAAACACTTATATTTGATAGTACAAACATGTTGTTTGCTTTGCTCCTTGATACAGAAGAGACAGTCTTCTAGCCTTGACAATCTTTGGATTAGATGTTCTTGTTTGATCAGAACCATGACTTGTTTGTTTTATCTGTAAGACGTCAGAGCTGTCAAAACTCCACCTCCTTCTTGTTTAAATAGCTTGTCATGTCCAGTACAATTCGGAATTGTGCAGGACAATGTATTTGAGACCAAAACTAAGTTTCAAAAGACATTAAAAGCCATTCCCCTTTGCAAAGTTGTTTGTCTGATTTAACACTGTTCTCTTGTTTATCTTTGTGTGGTTTTTATTAAGGTAACAGGGGTTTAAAATCCCCATCATTTTGGTGCCGAAAACCCATTCTCCCCACACCTGCTCCTGAAGACCTCTGAACGGAGCGCAGCTGCGAGGCACGGTAAATATGACAGAAAGTCCAGTGATTGGGTTTGTCTCTGGCCAGCTTCCTCTGTCCATCTGGTGCGATCAGGGTCGGGTTGGCGGAGATTCCCAGACATCCACGCTGGTCAGCAAGATATGTGAGTGTTAAATAGTGTTTGTTGATATGTCGTTTTTAAAACAATTTGATTACAGTAACAGGAAATAGTTCACCCTGAGCCGATGACTTGAAATTATGAATGAGGTGTCTGCTCTTCGATAACTAGGCGAATTTTGCGCACACGCTAGTTGGCAGAACCAAGATTTCTGTGATTTATAAGCGAGGGCAGCCAAAAATACGCCAAGACCAGAAATGTGAGGCTGGCTGCCAGACCTTTAAATTGGACGTTTAGCCATGTCCGGCCAGGCAGGAAGAGAAATTAAGACAAGAACGTTTATATTTATATATGACGCGTCATTCTGTTTTTTGTTTAGTCCTTTTTACGTGTAATGTTTGTGTTTCTGGAGCCCTAAACCTCTGGTTTTTTCTTTTCTTCCTCCCATTTTCCTCAGTGTGTGCATGAGTAGCTCGGCTGCTGTCTGTTATCTGTTTTTGTGGGCCTTCACTTCACTTCCCTCCCCCCACTCCCTCCCCCACACCCTCCTTCCCCGTCTGTGTGAAAATTTATGCTGTATTTACTTACAAGAAAAGTACTGTGCTAACAGAGAGGCAGTACTAATGAAACATACATAAATAAAATAAAAATAAACATAAATATGGCACGAGAACTAAAGTTGATGTTGAGAAGTAGATTTTTATTTAAATAATTTTACAAACCAAGAAATTTGATTGTCTTGCTTGGAGAATTCTCGGTGGATCTGTGAACACACATATACAAATTATTACTTTCTTACTTCAGCATTCCATTTAAAACGTGACTGAGAGAGGATTGATTGCAAACATTTCCCATTGTATTTTTCCTGCTATTAAGAACAGTTATAAAAGGTTACATAATCATCTCTGATTTACAGGACCTAAAAACTTATGGTTAAATATAAAATAAATATTTAAATACTTTTTTTAAATCATGAATGTAGCCGAATGCGACAAAAAGACTTTAGTATTTGATCAATCTAGTTTATAAAATTCTAATCCAAATACTTTAGGTTTTAAAGGCTTAACAACGTTAAATTAGGACGTTTTAACAGTAGGCCTGGCGCCCACATCAGCGGTCCGATTTAATAAAATTTTAGCGAGAAAGACTCCAAATTGTTTCGCTGAACCAAGCGGACAGATCCGTTTTTATCATGAAAATCTGACGAAGAAAGATCCGATTTTACATAATCCAAAAATTACGTTTTTTATCGGAAATGAAAGCTAAGCTAATGCTAACGGAGCCGCCAGCTAAAAGCTTCGTCCGTCCGAAAACAGTGCAAATGCCGTTGTACTGTGAAACTAAACGTTTCTAAATTGTGTTTTCTGAGAATTCGCTTACCAATTTTTATCGAAATAGTTCTGTCGAAAAGGCTGAATGATGACGAGGCAAGAATTCAGGAGGCCTTGTTGTCATGAGACCTTTGATACAGTGTTGCCAGATCTCGCGACAGAAGCAAGCGACCAGCCCAAAACAAGCCCAAAACGAGCCCAACTGGCAACCCACCCCATTGTGTAAAACTAGGACCGTTCTTAACCAGTATACACATACATTTGTTATGACGTTGCATACAAACGGCAAAAATTATGCTAAACACTTTGAAAAACATAGCCACTCTAAAAAATAAACATGCATTTTGCATGTTTATACAAATAAATCCCATTGAGCGTCTGGGACTCATTTACAGGAGAAACCTGAATTTTAAACAAGGAGTGATGAGAACAATTGACAACGACAACAGACAATCATAGTATGTTGATAAAACACGGAATATATTTGAATTTAATGCAGAATTAATTTGAATTAAAAACCATAATCAGATCAAAATTGAGTTTAGACATTTTTGGATAAGTCTTAAACGAAATTAGCAGAAGTTTATTTTTAGACTTGCCAGTAAATTCTGTCTTTTAAAAGTTTAACTAAATTGATAAAACTTTAACACTTCTAGAGAATAAATAAGTATTCTTGTCAAATAAAATTTTGACTAGATTGTAAGTTGAAACACTCAGTTTAAATTCATCATTTTAAAACGATTTTTGCATACATTGAAAATGTTTTATCAATTTTAAAAAGCTATTTCACAGTTAAGTAGATTATAAGAGCTGTTTCCTTTTAAGAGTTATATAATGTGACTGAAATGATTAATAATAAAAATGCTTTATTAGAAGTAACTTTTCAGCAAATACTGTAGGTTAAATACGCACAAGAATCCAGCCAACTCACCAGGAGTAGAAGACACATTTTATTGTTAAAACCTAATTTTGATATTGATTTGCATAAATTATGACCATTAAAGGCAAAAAGAGGTCTGGTAAATTTGATAGGTAATTAGAATAACATATTGTTTGACCATGTAATGCAAAAGCTTTGACAGCAGTAATAAGGGTTGTTTTTATTCAGACAGATTGGGTTTGTGTATATAATAATAATAATTTGGAATATTAAACCGGGAAGTACTCACAGACACGCCTTGACTAATTCCACATTTTAATTTTAATCAATACTTTTCTATTTGAATCTCAGTTTGTAATAAGTGGAAATTGGACTTTAAACATTGAAAACTTGGGACCACAGGGCAAAATCACCCAGCCCATGCTTTGACTTTTGATAAGTGAACCACTGAAAAGTGGTAAGTGAGGACTTATCTTAATAATTTCAATAAATTGACATGCATGATATTTTCTGAAATATAATTGGGCTACAATATTTCAGGTTTCAGGTTAAATTGACGATTTTACTCATACGTAAATTAATGATTTTAGATCGATTATGCAGATCAGATTAAAAGGATGCCTCTGTTGAAAATTCACTTTTATGTAAATGTACATTTAAAATTCCATTGTGCAAACCAGACTTGCAGAGGTGGCTCTTTTCAAGGTAATTGCTTATAGAATTAACATGATTACTTTGAACCTGGTTTGTTAAGGATTTTTACATTTTTCTATTTTCTCATTTTTTATTTATTTTAGAAGCAGCCTCACGATGTTTGTGGAGCGGAAAACGTAAGTCCTGGACCTCACGACACTTGCAAAAACACATAGGTAGTAGTACATACAGTACATTAAGATAGGGTCATGTCAAACACACATGCAGCGTCTGAATTTTTGAATCACAAACTACTGTGGTTATTGATTGGATCGGATCAGATTTGATATTAAGGGCATGTCCAGAGCTGGCTCGCTGACTTCCGAGAACACCAAGGCTGGACTCCCAGGCTACCCTGCTCAAAATAAACATTCGAGGGGTTTTAAAACAATGGCACTGACGAGGGCGCTGGACTTTTCTCTGAACAAAAGACACCACAAAGACTTTCACAAAGAACTGTCAGAACACGGTCATCAAACACAAATGACCAGAATATGCGGTCCGGGTGTGATGGATCGATGATGAACAAAGATCTCACCCAGGAGCAAAGATCTCACCCAGAAACAAAGATCTCACTGGATGCTGTGACAAGAGGGAGCTGAACAGGTTCTCCAGAAAGACAAAGAGAACAGGTCTTGAAGTCAACCACGCCAACTGTCCAGCTGAAGGTCATGCCCCCCGTATGGATCTGTGAAGATCTGTCAATAATCCTGGTATCGTGTTTCAAAACTGCAGTCTGCTTAATTTTATTTAATGTAACACATTCTCATGATATGGCCTGCTAGAGCAAGGCCACAGAATTTGTAGTTTATATTATGTGGGTCTGACGACTTATTTTTCCACTTCCAGTAACTTCGTGATGGTACAGAGATAATGATCCCAGCTCATAACCCTGAAACATGTTAATGTTTATATTTTCTTTTACAGATTAAAATTGTGTCTCCACAAACATTCATGCAAAAGTTTTGTGGAGCTGAAGGAAGGATTATCCTTGACGGGAGTGCATTTTGGTTGGTCTGGTTTTCCACAAAGGAATTGATTAAGAGATTTTTAGAACAATTTTTATAGCTTTATGCTTTAAATCTTAGATTATTTATACCATACCACTTTATTTATAGAGCACTTAGGCTGACGCGGGCCAACCAAGGTTCTGTACGATAGAAACAAGCCAAGCAGACAGTGAAACGAGAGGAAAAACAAAACAGAAACGAAAACATATTATTAAGAATGTATCACTAATAATATTGATGATGGCTCATAAAGGGAAACAGCTCATTCATTCATTGATTAGCTCATCAGTTATACAAAAAATAACTTTTTAGATTTTTATATTCGAAAGCATAGCCATTTAAAGGATAATTTAAGAAGCACGTTGTACTGTAGGATAAATCAGATAAACCTACAAACCACATTGCTTTTATATATGTTGTTTAATAAACAGGCACTGTATATGTCATTTGATAAAAAGGTATTTTTAACAGATCCAAAGAGAAAAAGATGGGGGACGCCCTGGAGTTTTGGATCTATTCATAAGGTTGATTTGAAAGGTTGATTTTGAAATGTGGTGGTTCTATATTTTTAAAACACGACTGACTCTGACTATAGACTGGACTTATTTTGAGCACATGAACCACAGTTTTTATTGTAAATTCTATGTGTATATATGTATGTATGTCTATATGTATGTATGTCTGTCTGTACGTATATGTCTGTCTATGTCTGTATGTATGTTTAGACTTTTTCCACAGACTATGAAAAAGGTAAAGTATTTTAGGTGAGTATAAAACGTCTCCGTCTCCTGCTACTCATTTTGATGATCATGCTAATTAAGAATAACTTACTAATTAAAATAACCTCAAATCAGAGTGAGTGATTACTCATTTTCACTGAAGAATGAAATCATTTGTTGTTGTGTTGTTTTTTTGCCATTAAATACAAATGTTTTAGATAATAAGAATGGAATTTTATTTTAAGAAACAATTATTATTATAGCCAATTACAGAATTTAGTTTAAGTTAACAGATTTGACTCACTAAGGAGTTACCCACAGTTTGACCTTCCCCAGACCACAAATGGCTCATGGGATCTGAAGGCCTTAGTTTTATTTGACAATTTGCAAGTTTTTTTGGTGTCCAGTTCTCCTCTAAAAAGACTACAGGTTTCCAGAACTCCTTCAGGGGGAGTTGCCAGTGATGCCAGTGAATCCCGCCTTGACTCGAGGTCCTGCTAGGGACGGCTGAAAACGAGGGTGAACGGGACCCCAACAGGTGGTGGAAAGGACGCGTCATCTTCTCGAGAGAAAAAGCAGCAGCGGTTACATCTGAGTGACCGGTGCTCCCCTGAAAAAGAAGTTTGGAGCAATCGCTGAGCCAGATTTTGAAGATGGATCTGGTCAGAGCAACTTTGTCAGGATGTGGCTTGACTACCATTGTGCCACACACAATTCAGGGTTGCGACCTGCTACTGTGCCCGCAATTCATGCCTGAATGGACTAAACACCTGAATGGACTAAACACCCAGGAACAGGCAGTTGGACAAGACAAGATTACATGAAACCGATGTCTGAAGACGTGAATGATACCCATCAAACTGCCTGATGCCCTCCGCCCACAGGGCGCACAAAAAAACCATCCCCAAGAAGAAAAAGACCCGCACGGAAACTCACAGAAGAAAAAGACTTGAACAAAAGCCCCCCCCCCCAGAATCACATGAACTTATTTCACAGACAAAAGCTTTCCCCAAGCAGAACTGGACTGATCTCATAAGCAAAAGCTTGCCCAACAATGAAAAACTGGACTTATTCCACACACAAAGAATCCCCCCCCCCGGATGAGGTGGACTTGTGCCCAAAGGAAAGACACTGAACTTACCCTCCCACACCAGAAAAAGATGGATGCTGTGAAGAAGAATGGTTGATCTATTTCATTTTTTGAGTTCAAATCGGTTGTTTTTACTTTCCTGGGCAATAGTTGATATCAAAGAAGTTTCAAACTTATTTTATTTTTGTGCCCATAAAGGGCTATTTTGTTGTGTGTTTGAGAATTATTTCCCACATCTTTGAAAGTGTATAAGTTCCATTTAATTGTTTGACACAACAAATTAGATTGGTTCTTTTTTGGTTAAAACAAATTAGATTGGTTCTTTGGTTAAAACAAATTAGATTGGTTCTTTTTATTTTAAAACAAATTAAATAGCTTATTTCTTTTATTTGTTTAACACAAATAGATTAGTTCCTTTATATATATATATATGTTTCTTCTCAAAAGTTCTATTTCTTTGGAAAAACTTGGTTTTTGTGGGTAAATAGACTAATTCATGCTAGATATATTGTTCCTTTTAAAAACTTTGACATAAACCATGAAAAGAGACCATACTCATTGCAAAATTCTCCTCAAAAACTTTATTTCTCTCAAACATTGAAATAAGTCATGAAATATGACAAACAGAGTTCTCCAAAACTTTATTTCTCTCAAACATTGAAATAAGTCATGAAATATGACAAACAGAGTTCTCCAAAACTTTATAATCTCTCAAACCATCCTAAAAAGGTGACCCTGCGCTGTTAGGGCGTTACTGTGGGGGCACGGGACGGTGGTGTGAGTTTTTTCCTCTAATTAGAAATTCGGCCTCAGAGGTTGTTTTCCGCACCGCTCACCTGATTGATAATGATCAGTTTATATATGATAAAGAGGATGAAATGATGGAGATGTTCAATAGTTATCATCTAAAACTAATTACTCTGACCCAATAATTATAACCCAGCTCACTTATATCAAATATTCTCTGTTCCCTTATGAGAGGATTGATTGCAAACATTTCCCATTGTGTTTTTCCTGATATTAAGAAAAATTATGAAGGGTTACATAATCATCTCTGATGTACAGGACCTAAAAAACTTATGGTTAAATATAAAGTAATATTTAAATACTTTTTTTTAAATCATGCATGTAGCCGAATGCGACAAAAAGACTTTAGTATTTGATCAATCTAGTTTATAAAATTCTAATCCAAATACTTTAGGTTTTAAAGGCTTAACAACGTTAAATTAGGACGTTTTAACAGTAGGCATGGCGCCCACACCAGCGGTCCGATTTAATAAAATTTTAGCGAGAAAGACTCCAAATTGTTTCGCTGAACCAAGCGGACGGATCCGTTTTTATCATGAAAATCTGACGAAGAAAGATCCGATTTTACATAATCCAAAAATTACGTTTTTTATCGGAAATGAAAGCTAAGCTAATGCTGACGGAGCCGCCAGCTAAAAGCTTCGTCCGTCCGAAGACAGTGCAAATGCCGTTGTACTGTGAAACCAAACGTTTCTAAATTGTTTTCTCTGCAAAAAGAAACTGAGAATTCGCTTACCAATTTTTATCGAAATAGTTCTGTCG
>JBBPBX010097775.1:0-12802 GCA_038048925.1 Garcialebias charrua
TCAAAAGGTCGTATCCCAGTCGCAAAAAAGCGAGAATAAACACCGTCGTCTCAAAGGTCCTCTGACCTCAGAAGAGGCAGAGAACATGCGTCGGTTGATAAAAGAGTGGGATGATACTAGCGAGAATGAACACTATCGTCTCAAAGGCCTTCTGACCTCAGAAGTGGTGGAGAACACGCGTCGGTTGTTAAAAGAGTTGGATAATACTAGCAAGAATGAACAAGATTTTCAAACTGACATACACCGAAATGTTGGTACCAGTTGGAACAGTGACTCAAAATGGTTTAAAGGGAGCCCCGCCCCTGAAGCACCTCAGATTGAAAAATCTGAGACAAGCAACGAACCACAAAAGGTAGGTGTTCACTCTCTAAGAGACCCACAACGGTTCAGATCGAACCAGATGGGTGAAAACCAAGGTCCATCGGTGGGTGGACTTCAAAAGAAATTGAAGGATGAGGACCTATACTCATGTAACTATGCGTCGTCCCAACAGCCACCCCCGAGCCTTGGAACTGCACCTCCCGCGCCTCGAACAGAACAGTTCAAGACAGGCAAAGAGTCACGAATGTCCCGGAATAATGGCCCAACACCTCTATGCTCGGAAGAGACAGAGGAAGTAAGTAGTTTGTCAGTAGATTTGAATGTTACTGTGCTTGACCAACCTGATACAATGAGTGGCGTTATCATTGATAATGACACTATCAACATTGACCAACCTGGAGCGATGTGTAGCACTGTCTTTCACAAAGACTCAGAGCACACAAATAACTCAGCGCACACTACTACCAACATTGCCATGGATGTTGACAGCAAACCAATTGCTGACACACAACAACATCCTGAAGGTCATGATGCTGACAGCGAACAAGATGCTGACAGTAAACAAGATTACACAGACAGAGTCACACGTGAACAGAAACGTGGGACAAGACCTGTGAGGTTTCTGTGTAACTTTATACAAAGGGGGGTGGCTAAGAAAGCTTACCTGCCTATCACACTGGAAGGTGTCCTTGAGCGTGAAGCCCTCCTGGATGGCAGTTCTGATATAACCATTATGTCGGCCAAGCTGTTCGAGGAGCTGAGGACCGCCGCTAACGGTGTTGACAGGCAAATACCCTTTGAGAAATGTGCTATTGAGCTACAGGGTCTCGCAGAGACGAGAACAACCCTAACAGCTATGGCTATGGTTCACATGCAGATTGGCGAAATGACACTACGCCACCCGGTGTACGTGTCTAAACTTGACTCATTCCCATTTTTGGTTGGCCAAGATTTTATAAACCGCTTCAACGCGATTATAGATTATGGTCGACGGAAAATGTGGAGCACAGTGAGAAAACCCCTGCCAATAAAAGTGCTTCCTAGTTGCGATACAGACTGCCTAACCGCAGGTACCGCAGAGGACACAAGGGACTGCTCATCCGAGGACGAGAGCCCGGTAAGTGAACCTTCAACTACAGGTGAGACAGAAGAGACCCAAAAGTTGGACCAAACTCTGGCCCAACAAGAGAACCTCCTCTGTGAGCTGACACATTCAGCACTCCCTGACCACTGCCTACCACAGGTAGTGAAAGGTGTTGAGATCCAAGGATCCCACACCGAAGACGCTGTACTGTCCTCTGGGACAGGTAATTCGGCAATCAACCAAGCTTTCAATGAAACCTTGGTTCAAGGGCATCTGAGTCCAGAAAATGACAGTCAACCAAACGCTGACAGTCACTTGGACATCATTGTTGCAGATTACGAGGACCCCTCATCAGACAAGAAGGGGGCAAACTCACATTACCTACCACAGGTAGAGAAAGGTGTGGAGATCCAAGGACCCCACACCGAGGTTGCTGTACTGTCCCCTGGGACAGGTAAATCGGCTATCAGCCAAGCTTTTGATGAAACCTTGGTTCAGGAACATTTGTGTCTAGAACTACTCAGAAATGACATAGTTTTTACAGACTCAAAGAGCCTCTCTTCAGTCGAGAGGTGGGAAGACACACACAACGACAGTGACCCGTCGCAGTCTGTACAATCAGACACACCTGCGACTGCGCCGACAGTTGTGACACACCTGAATTACACGGAAAGAGGTAAACGTAAGAAGATACGTTGGCCAAATCCTAAACGATTCCTGTGTACCGTCTTCTCTCAGCTGCGCGAACAGCTTAAACTAAACGGTGGCATCCTAACTTGTGCCCATGGACGGACGTCCTCACCTGTGTTCGTGGTCCCCCATGACCAAAGGGGGGTGATGTTAGGCCATGCCAAAGACAAAGATTTGAATGTACACCTCAGAAACACTTTTGCTTTCGCCCAGAAAAACCTGGAAAGATCCGCTGAAGGACGTAAGGCGTACTATGACCAGAAGGCCTCTCACAATGAACTCCAAGTGGGAGACAGAGTCTGGTACTATACGTTCGCCCCAGCAACCGGGAAAGGAGGGTCCGAGACCGGAACTCTCGCCCGCAAACTAATGCCCAGGTGGACTGGACCTCATCTGATAACAGACAAAGTGTCCTCAGTCGTCTACGAAATCAAAATCAGCAAAGGCCGCAAAGAGCCAATTGCTAAATGGGTACATCGAAATCAGATCAAACCTTACAAGGCGTTCAATGACTCCACAAAAGACAAAGATCTCACAAACTCACCGACTTCATGGGATAATAAGGTCGTACAAACACAAGTTAGTAAATAAACTAATCAGGTTTAAACTACCATATTTCCCACCCTATAAGTCGCATTGTCTAACTTGAACTTAGAAACGCTAAGTCTAAAACCCACAACAAAAAACTAACCTTAACAACCGTTTAAATCCACGAGATTTAATTTGACCTCGGTCATAAAGTTGAGACCTGTTTTTCTTGTGTGTTGCACTTTGGAATCTGACGACAGGAGTGTGTCGAAGCAGTGAAACGTTGTTTCCTTGTTGTTTAGTCATTACTGTTGTCATTAGTTGAGATATTGTTTTGGTTCTGAACACTCCCAGCCAAAAAGGTTTTGTATTAACATTGGTTAATGAATGATATGGATTTAACTATGCCAACATGCAGTTCGTTTTGTTAAATCTCAATCGTCGAAGAGTCAATGTAGTTTAAAGCTACTTAAGGTACAATAAACTACACTGGTCTCATAATTTCTAAATTGAACCGATTCGATCGTTTCTATTCTAGATTGTCTATTTATTTTGATGAGTCTCGCCATAGACTTCAAAATTTATTAGGAATACCAAATCCTACGTCGTTCGTCTAAAAGACAACAGACATTTAGATCAAACTATATTTCATTTTTATTTTAGTTTAACCTAAACTAAGTAATGAATGGAGGAATAGTTTGGAATTAGAGGCCTTCGTTACAGAAGCCCTCCAAAATTTTATAGGTACAAATCCCTATATCCAAATTTACAGAATTGATCCACCCCTTAATTGGTAAGTGTAGCTGATCTAAACCATGATAGCTTACATACCAGGTGCATATAGGTAAGGCTTAATGTAAAATCCCAATCATAAGCCCACCTTAAAAAACCACATAATTGCATGACACATAGAACCAGAGTGGCACTGACTGGAAACCAACCAGCCAACAACCTTCGATGTGGGGACCTGCAGCTCCAACGCTTGGTCTTCAACCTTCATCCAAGGGTCGCCTCCTCTGCGTCAATCGAGGGATCCCCTCTACATGCTGATTATGAAAACAATTGTTGCTGATGATATCACCAACTCTAATCGTGGTGGAATTACTGCTGTGGGATTATCGCTGTGGATTATAAGACTTTGTTTTCCAAAGGATCACAGACTTTGTTTTCCAGGAGTTAACAGACTCAGTTTTCCAAGGGATTAAAAGCTTACCGCAATGGGATTACCTACGAACAGTATGGAAGTTCCGAAAACTTTATGGGATTATAATTTTTGATTTTTCTTTTCCACTTGCTGGATTACTTCAAGATCAGAGACAGTTCAAGGTTTCCTTTCGTGTTGGACCCCATCCCCAAGGACTGGCGATGGCTTCCAAAAGGGGGGAGATGTAGTGGGCATGACCTTGTCCACTTTTAAGACACCTGTGTACTTTTGAACTGTCCAGTGATGACCTTTACTGACCTCTCAGTAAAGCAAGACATTTACTACAAAATCATTCATTTAGCTATAATCTGATAAATATAGTCACCAAAAGAGACTATTTCTATCTTTGATTTTAGGCTGATGTGATCAAAAGAATAACTTTTGTCATTTTCATGATGTGTGCTTTTAAGCTGTGTCATTCTGTAAGAGTTAAACTGTGTTCACTGCTGTGTTTAAAGGTGAAGCCTTCGGGTCACAGAGACCGGACGGTTTTGTTTAGAAACTCAGAGACAGTCTCATGAGCAGGGCTCCAGCTTTATCTATCTTTTTCCTAAACATTTCTCTCTGCTCTGGCTGTAACCTTGGACCTGATAACACAAGTGCACTCCTCTCTTGGTTCCTGCTTTTTAAGTTCTAACTGTGCGAGAACGCTTCAGAGTTTGCGGGGAATTTTCAAAGAGATGTGAACCTTTCCCAAGAGCTGGGTACGTTTTGGTCAAGAGCTAACGACCTGCGTCTTCAGCTAAGGACTGATAACAGGCTGTTATGAGTCCACCTCGAACGAGCGTTTGTTATTCCTTCCTGGAATAAATTATCTTGAGCCAAGAAACCACGACTGCCACGACTTTTGCCGATGAAAGCGAGTATCACCGACACCGACAAGGTAAACACGCGTGGAGTCCAGCTTGGACTTGCGGGACCGACGACTCGTCAGTCTAAAGTTGACCACAGCTCTTTACCAGAACCAAGGCGGACGTCTTAAGGTAAAGGAGCAGCTGTTTGCTTGCTGGAGGTGTGATGATATCTTAGCTGGACGCGTACGGAAGAGTGTCATCTGGTTTCATAAATGCAAGATAAACTTCCTCTCTTAACCTCCCAATTCTTCTTAAATCTTTCCTCCTATTCTTTCCCCTCTCAATCTAAGCTGGAAACTATTTTAAGTTTAAAGAGCCCTCAGACTAAATATGTTTACATCCAATATTGAAGTCTGTTGTGTTGAATTTAAGTGTGCTGACGTTTTAAATTGAAAGAAAGTGAAATCATGTCAATCAAGTCAATGTCCATTGTCACTTAATGGCTCTGTTTATTTGTCCATCATAAAGATCACAGAAATATTGGGTAAACTGAAAAAGAACAGAATCCGTGAATTTACTATTCAATCTGAATAAGTAAATTAATTAAGGTAAAGAGGTCAGTATTAATATTGACCTCCTCATTAACCCCTTACACTGCTATTATAATTCATAGCCAACAACATCATTTCTTGACCAGAATTGTTACCTTGTACTGTTTGTATTTGTAGTGGTACTCGTGGATGACGCTCAGTAACTTCGTCGTCTTCGCGCTCGCTCTTCTTTTCGCTGTTCGCACTTCGCAGTGGTGTAACGCACTAAAAGGTACAACTACCTGAATGTTGTGCCCGGAGGGCGGGCCCCGGAAGCAGGGCGGGCCAGGGTCCGTGCTGAACATTGGTTCCGCTTCTGCTCGGAGGGCGGGCCCCGGAAGCAGGGCGGGCCAGGGTCCGTGCTGAGCATTGGTTCCACTTCTGCTCGGAGGACGGGCCACAGGGCGGGCCAGGGTCCATTTTACATGGGCACGGGCCCGTGTGGGCCTGTGCGTAGAACCGCCACAGCATCACTCTTGTTTCTTATATTTCAAAAAGGAACAAGAAAACAGCCTTGCTGAGCACACTGCACAAGATGATTGAAATCAGTGATGGTGAGGACAAGAAGCCAGCCATCATCCTCAACTATAACGGCAATAAAGGAGGTGTGGACAACCTCCACAATGTTATTGGAATGTAGAGCTGCAGAAGAATGACTGCATGCTGGCCCCTGGTCATTTTCCATCACATCATTGATGTGTCTTTTGTGATATGGCAGGAGATCAACCCAACCTGGATGTCAGGGAAGAAAACCAAGAGAAGGGTGTTCCTGAGCAGTTGGGAAAGGCTCTTGTCACCCCGTGCATTGAGAGAAGGGAGCACCTGCCCTGCACAGAAGCTCTGTAGCCATTGTGGAAGCTGTTCGGGGAGCTGAACCTCATCCTAATCCACCTGAGGCTGCAGCTGTGTCAGTCAAAAGAAAAATGTGCCACTTCTGCCCTTGGAAGGAGACTACAAGACAAAAGCTGTGTGCTGCACATGTGAGAAATACATCTGCAAAGCCCATTCTCAAGTTTGCACATACAGGTACTGTCCTGCATGTGCTAAATAGAGTTGATGTTGAAAATTGTTCACAAAATCAAGCAACATTTTATGTGAGAAGTATTTTTATAATTCAATTCCTAAAATATATAAGCATAAACTGTTGACAATAAAGTTCCAGATTGTTGATTGTTTTATTCCCTTTCAACATAATTAATTCAGAAGTAATTACTTCACATTTATATAAGAACAATAATAAATCTTTAATGTGTAAAAGAAAACTGTTATGACAGTTGGTTTGTGGTAAAAAAAAAAGTATGTTCACTGGTGATTGTCTTTTTGTATTGTGTAACAAAAATGCATGATAAAAATGAATAAAACTGAGTTGAATTGATAGATAACAGGTTGCAAATATATTTTGGATTTAAAATTCAATTAAGCTGCTTTATTTTGGGGCTTTGGTAGGGCAGGTGATTTATGACCTGTAGGACAAGGGGAGTAAACAGAATGTTAAGCTCGCACAAGCTGGTTAAACCAAATTATATGGGGGAGTGGTGGCGCAGTGGTTAGAGACGGTGGGCCTGTGATCAGAAGATCGCCGGTTCAAACCCCGGTACCGACAACATAAAAAAATGTGGGTGGAAAAAGGTGAAACACCCACACCTGCCTCCACCCTCATTTGCCCCATCTGCTCCCTAAACAGGTCTGTCTTGAAAAAGAGTTATCGTGGCTCAATGAGACTACCTGTATAAATAAAGGGTAAATGAAATAAATAAAATAAAATAAAAAAATATATATAATTGATTGTGATTCTTGCTCAATAATCCAGGTAGAAAATCAAACACATTTAAATTATAGGACCTGACTTAAACTGGACCTAAGGACCTGACCTGAAGAGCTGTAGCTACTGCTATTTGTGATTGCAAATACTGTAATTATATTTATTCCAACTAGAAAAGCAAAGATTATTTTCTGTAGTTTAAACACAACATAAATAATAACAGTCATATTAAACTAGTCCTTCACAGCACCATTTACATCTTTATAAGCAAGTATTCTGCTACAATCACATTAGGCTCACAGAACATCCATCCATCCATCCATCCATCCATCTTCTTCCGCTTATCCGGGGTCGGGTCGCGGGGGTAGCAGCCTAAGTAGGGAGGCCCAGACTTCCCTCTCCCCAGCCACTTGGAGCAGCTCCTCCGGGGGAATCCCAAGGCGTTCCCAGGCCAGCCGAGAAACATAGTCCCTCCAGCGTGTCCTGGGTCTTCCTCTGGGTCTCCTCCCGGTGGGACATGCCCGGAACACCTCACCAGGGAGGCGTCCAGGAGGCATCCTAACCAGATGCCCGAGCCACCTCAACTGGCTCCTCTCGATGTGGAGAAGCAGCGGCTCTACTCCGAGTCCCTGGAGAAGCAGCGGCTCTACTCTGAATTTTTAATAAAGCAACTTTATTGCTGTTATTTTCTCTGCACTCATGTCCACAGTGAGTAGAGTGACACACACACACACACACACACACACACCCACACACACACACACACACACACACACACACACACACACACACACACACACTGCTCAACTATCAAATAGAATCATTTCTGTGATGCAGCGATCTGTTGGGATTGGTTCCCACTGGTTCAGCATGTGTGTGTGTGAGTGTGTGTGTACTGTGCACAGAGTGCAGTTGTGTGAGGTTTCCACAGCTGTCTTTCCCAGGAGAAGACAGAGAGAGGCAGCATTATCATATCTACAAGCACAAACTATGAAGACACATATCTGAGATGTACGATTTTTTTAATATTCCCTTTATTACAAATAATAATGTTATTCAATAATAAACATCAAAATAAATACACACACTTGCTTACAGTGAAAATAAATCTGAACAGGGCAGAATGAGCTTTTGATTTTATGCATAGTTTTAGCAGACAAGCTTCTACTAAACTTTCCAACAGACTTGAGATTCTTCATTCTGTGGCAGAAACACACAATCCGTAAACATTTTAATTCTTCATGAACAATAATGGGATAAAAGTCATATTCCATCTTGCCATATTAATAGTTGATGTTGTCAGTTTGCATGCATACACAACAGTGGTGTAGTCTCCATTTTTGTATAGGGTATACTGCGGTAAAGTTAGTTTTACGTTGAACGTTGGACACCGTTGAAGCCGCGGAGCGGGAATATCCAACATCCAACATAAAACTAACTCTACCACAGTCGCTCTGTATACTGTGATTAGAGAGCAAAGAACACTGGTGCAATGTAATAGTGAATTTATTTTTAAGCATATTGGACATTTCCAAATTTCTCTGATGTTTCTATTTGAATAAATTAACAACAAACTGTACAAAAGTTGGCTTTGCATAAAAAAAACTTTTTACATAATATATAAAACTGTATTACAGCAAAAAAAAATCATATATTTAGTAGTAAGTACAGAAATATTAATTATAAAACAATTCACTGGATAAACAAATATAATAAACAAGTGTTGCATACAGATAGATTGTTACAGAAGCATTTAACTGCCATTTAAAGCTACAGTATGTAGCTTTTTTTATGAACATATTTCTTCACTCTGTCACTACCTCCTGACAGACTGATGTTAGCCAGGTAATCTCTGAAAAAAAATTAAAAAAAATATTGTCCCCTTGCTTCTCCAGGTGGTAAATAAGCATTTCTAAAAAGAAAAGGTGACCCGCCATTTTCCAGCCAATAAAAACAGAGTTTGTAACCAGCCAATAAAAACAGAGCTTGAATTTGAATCAGCCAATAAAAACAGAGCTTGAATTTGAAATTCAACAGACCACAAGGGGGCAGAGCCACATATGGCTCTGAGGGGGAGGGATCAGAATGCTTTGCCTGTTGAAAATATTTCTAACTGCTGCAGTTCTACAGAAACTGCATACTGAACCTTTAACGTGTCAATGACATGTACCTAATGATAAGTCATGTATCAATGGGCACTTTTTAGTGGGTATACTGAAATTCTTAAACTTTTCTAGTGGGTATACTCTGTATACCAGCATATCACATAGACTACACCACTGATACACAACATATAGAAGTTTTGATACTAGTTTTTAGGAAGACATGGTGAGTCTTGTAAAAAAGTATTTGTTGAAAAGTAAAACTCTCCAACAAACTTTTTTTTGTACGGTATATATTAAGTATTAAGGATTATCAGCTTGCACTCATCATACTATTTATTGTTGGTGCATTGATTCAAAACATGTATGTAACACTGGCCTAACTAAAGTAATGAACATAGTGGATGTGTAAAAAACCTATTCACACAAACACCCTTCTTTTGGGTGGAAATAAAACAAAATAAATTTGGGTTATATAATTTGTTGTAGGAATGTATATCTGGTAAGGATGCCTCCTGGACACCTCCCTGGCAGGCCCGGCTGCATGGGCGGGCATTGAGGGACATTGCCCCCCCACAGAGTCAGCTGTGCCCCCCCTGACTGGACGACGGGAAGTTTTTTGTTTGTTTGTTTTTAATCTCTGAGTGTACATCTTTCTATTTTTCCTATCTCTGTTTGTCAGTCATACAATTCAACCAATCAATGAAGCCAAGGCAACATTCTAGCCAACTACAGTTCGAGGGGGGCGGGTCACTGACTTAATGCGCAAACTAGCTGTTTTCAAACAGAAACAGCCACGCTCACCATTGTCCGTGTATCATGAATATTCTGACTTTTTTCCAAAAAAACAAGAGGACAACGAATGACACTGACAGTGGAATAAATGAGAGCAGACAGGAAGTGGCACCATCCATTTCAGTTGGAAGCGTATCCACCTTATTCCTATGCCCCATGATGCCTTGCGCGAATTATGTGAACGACTTCCGCCGAAAGTCAGAACCGGCACTTTTGTTACACGCTAGCAACGCGCTAACCGGTTTTCGTCAGAGGTTTTAGGTCATAAAATATGTGGGAACACAAACTATCACAACTCAAATGTAGAGATATTGTTTTACCGCTACCTACAGCTGTTGAGGGGTGGGAGGACGACTTGAAGAAGTGGCCGAAAATAACGTAGACTAGCATGTTTAGCTACTAGCATACTTAGCTACTTTGACAGTTGCTTCAGATGGCGAAGCGATGAGCAATCTGAAAAGCTCTGAAGCTTATTAGTATCTTCACATTAACAAGGTTGGTCCTGTTATGTTAAGAGAGCTGGGACACTTTATTTAAACAAACATAAAGCCCAGTCTAAGCATTAAAACTACACATCTCCAGGTCCAGCTAACAATGATGTTGCTTTGGACTTTTGAGCTGCAAGATGTTTATCTGGACACCAACTGAGCACCTGGAGCTTGACATTTCTTTTGACAAAGACTTTACTGATTCACAAATGAAGCACCTTGAGAACTTTTAATAAAATACAGTAAATGAAAACAAATAATGAAATAGACAGGAAACGATCTTTAAAAACTTGATAATGACAAAAGTGACATTTAGATAGAAACAGTAGTTTAATCCAAAATTAACTGATATAGTGCACACAAAAAACTAACCTTGTAAGAAGGTTAACAGTCAACTATTGTACATAACAAATGAATCATTTTAGCAAATACTTTTCTAATGTAATATAGTTAACATTGCATCCTTTAAAAAACATGTTAAGAGTTGTGTTACGTTTACAGTAAGTACACCAGTACTGTACATGTTTGAGAAAAATGTTTACATTTAATGTCTTCTCACTTCTCACTTGAAATAAGCTGGCATCCTTTGCGTGTGAATGCTGGAATGATTAAATTGACACCATAGCTCTTGCAGCAGGTCCCTCACTGTGAAACCACGATCACCCATCACCTCATCTCCAGCACGCAGATAGTCCAGAAACCCAGAGTTCTGTGTTATATACCTGTCACTGCATTTACCACCATAAGCATCTGAAATAAACATGATTATTCCAGAGGGAGAAACAGCCAATAAATATTTCACAGTGTTATTTGCATGTATGATTCACTTCTGGAGTCCAAGTTTTTAGCTTTCTGCAAAACATGTTGCTTTAATTGTTTCACGGGGCAACCATAGAATAAGGTCCTTGGTTTGTTCTGACATTATGTCAATCCACATTCCAACAGTCATGCTGCATGTGACTGGTGGTGTTGAGCAGCTCCACACTCTCATCAAGCCCATCTGAAAGTAAAAGTACAGTATACAAACATTAGGGTTCATTTATGAACACACACACACACACACACCTTTTATATATATATATATATATATATATATAAACACACACCTATATTATATATATATATAGATATATAGATAGATATGTATAAATAAACGCACACACAGCATACATATAGGTGCGTGTGTTTATTTGCCAGTTATGAACGAAAATATTAGTATCATTTAATCACTGACTACATAAAATCATAACACTAAAAGCTGTCTCTTAAATCATACCTGGTGTTCTCGATCATCTGGAGGATACAGAGTCTTTTTTCAGGTGGTTTCTCGTAGCCCAGCCACAAAGAAGGATGCAGGTTTTTGTTTTCGGAGCATGTTCAACACACACTAGTTGCAGCCACAAATTCAGCTTCGTCTGATTATTCTTACAGCCACGAACAGCGCAACAGGTACCTGAGCTCCTCAAGACATCTTCGTGACAATATTAGCTCAAAATAACTGAAAACAGAACTTCAACAGAACTTCAACGATACGCGCAGATTAGCAAGCAAACAACGAGGAGCCAATGCAAAAATTCTACTTCCGGGGTCAAACGGAAGTACGGCACATTATCGCTTCTACAGTGACACCCCCAAGAATAAGGTGGATAGTACTGAAGTCAACTGACTTTTTTTAAAGCTAGAAATGAGGAAGAAGATTTTGAGCTAACCAGCAACATTAGCTTGGAAGTGTTGCCTTCTACAAATGAGGTTCAACCTGAGCTAACAATGGCAGCTAACTTTACTGAAGAAACTTCTACAGTAGAAGATCTAACAAAACAAGGTAATGCTTCAAGTACCAAGAGTCTGAGCTGGTGAGGGTGCTGGACTTTGAGGACTTGGTTTGTGACTTTACAAATAAAAAGACCAGAAAGAACTTCTAAAGGTAAGAACCACTGTGCTTTCTGTGAAATGAGTAGTCCAATATAAACTTATGGCTGTGCAGATAATAAATGTACAGTATTTTGTTTATTTGATATACTGTCTGCATAACATTAATCTTGCATAACTGTGGTGTGATGCTGAGAGTTAGTGCTGCAACAGGTTTTTGCAGAGTGTGAAGTTGCCCAGATCACTTGATGACTGTTCTAATGCAACCTACACTCAGCTGTGTTATGTGATGGAATTGTTATATCGTCAGCTCAGCTAGCATGAATGTTCACTTCAGTCACAGTGTTCAGCCTGACACTAGTGCTTATATTTATCACTGTATGTTTATGTTTGACTTTTAATTGAATGAACACAGCACTACAGGTTGGGTTGTCTTGTTCTTTTTTTGTTTAGATTTTGTGATTTTATTGAGATTGTTTCTTCACAGCACTGTATTAGGAGTGGTCACAGAGCCGCTGTTCAACTTGAAGCAAATAAAATGTTTGTTGAAAAAAATATGCCCCCTTGAAAAAATA
>JBBPBX010097776.1:0-12801 GCA_038048925.1 Garcialebias charrua
TATATATGCATATGTATGCATATATATGCATATATACAAAGAGCTCCTAATAACAATGATCCAAGTGAGTATGAATCTCAGGAAGAACAAGAGAGTCTGGAGAAACTTGTAGTTACTTTCTTACAGGACAAAAACATAAAAATAAACTATGAGGACATTTCATTCTGTCACACCCTGCCCAGTAATTCACCTAGATTCAAACCATCAGTGGTCGTTAAGTTCATTGGCAGGAATACAAAAAACTATGTCATGCAAAATAGAAGAAATCTGATGGGATCAAACATTTACATAAATGGACATCTGAACAGATTAAGAAGTATTAATGTTTTTCTGACTAAATGTTTATCAATTTTTAAGAGTTAATGCTTAATGCAACACAAAAAAAAACATTTTAGTTCAAGATGTTTCATTAAAGTCTTGAAGTGGGGGGTTTTGTGTGGCTTTGCTTCAAAAGGTCCAGGGTTTCTTTGAAGGATAAGGGCCCAATCCTTCTCGAAAAACTGGTCTTTGATGGAATGAATGCATATCACCCATCTCACTTCAAACTTTGCAGTTCTTCTGAAAGGGAGTTAGGCAAATAATATGTTTCCATGCATCTCACAGCCAAGTTTGTGAGATGTTGATGAGCACAGCTCAGCAATTGGGGGCGAACTGACCTTGTAGCTGATAGATGAAACAGAAAATCTTTTGGCAGTGCCTAATACTGTCTTGAGGAGCAAGGTTTGATTGAAAACATATTTGATGGGAGTGAATGAAGTCATACTCCACAAAGGTATAAAATGAGTTCTGTTCAGATAAACATTGGAGTCAACCGTGGGTTTGATCAACGCCCGGTGTGCGCATTGATGACTTTTCTCTCGCCGAGAACAGAGCGGCTCCCCTGTTCAAAGTGTCAAAAGGTGAGGAAATACTGTAACTTGTTACACGTCAATGTTTTGAGATTGTGTGTATTTTAAGTTTTACTGTGGCGAGATTAAACAGACACTTTTAAATCTTAGCAGGAAACTTGTGTGCAGTCAGTACTGTGGCAGATTTAACTGACAATTATTTCTAGCAGGAGGACTGTTTGTATGTTTGAACATGTATGTTTTTACTTTTTCTGTCACAAGACTTCTTTAATAAATATTCATTATTTTTAATTAAGTCTGTTTGTTTTCTTCCAAACCAGTAAGTGTGCCCACCTTTCACGGACTGACAAAGATGTTAAAACATTAATTATTTGGGGTTGATCTGAAATTTCATAAAGCATTTGGCGACGAGGATGGGATATCTTATCTTTATTTGTAAAGCACATTCCAAGGTGCTTAAAAAGATGGATGAAAGGGTACACACTGGCTGTTTGGAAGGAAAAAAGGAAAAGTGTGAAACTATGTTCTTGGAAGCCTTTGTTGTTTTGGAAGCGGGTGAGAGATTCCCGCTGTTGAAGAGCTGATAAGTTGGATCAGCGGTTTTGGGGACGCCTTAAGCTGCTGACCGATTCTTTGAGCTGAAGTGTAACAGAAGATTTGAACCAGGGTGTAAAAACCCTTGATCAGTAGTTTCGTGAGAGCAGAAGGAAAGAAGATTTTGCCGGGGTTAGAAAAAAAAGATATACAGTATAACCCTTGTTGTTTATTTGAGATCAGTAACAGAAGTTTTGAATAAGCCCTGAAGAAGTCAGATGATAGGTGATTTATTCGCTGAAACATAAGTATATAATACCAGGGTTAAAAGAAAAAACCCTTGTTAGAGTTTTTGTAATGAGTTAGGTGATTTATTTTGATAGCTTTATCAGTTGAAGTTAAAAAGACTGGTGATTTCTTTTTCGAAGTAAAAAAAAAGAGGAACAAGCGCTTCTCTGTGTGTGTGTGCCTCTGCAGCTGAGGAGCGAAAAGAAGCAGGTCGTGGGCCAGTGAAGGTCGGTTAGACTACAGACGCGCTTCAGAGGAAGCTCAGAAGGAATAGAGCTTGTTAAGGAATTTCTGCAGATCAGAAAGTTGGAAGTTGTCCAAAAAGTTAGCAGGAGTGATTTGTTGGAGGAAGATCTACGAGGAAAGAAAAAGGAGTTATTGTTTAAGTTCATAGGCGCATGCATGAGAAGGAAAGTGTCAGGGTGTGCATGCGAGTGTGTTTTGGGTGCTGAGTTGGTCAGTTGTAGTGAGAAACGCATGAGGAAGAGTGTGTCTCATCTGCCATGAGTAATGTGTGGTGCGTTTGGAGCGTTTGGGACGAGAGCAGGGTGTGTGCGCGGAGCTGCTCCCTCTGTCCGGGTTTGTGTGTGAGTAGAAGCGGGGTGTGACAGCCCCTGTCATATGTGTAAAAGAAATGCACGTGTGTGCAGCAGCTTCCGTTCCCTCTGTTGTGAGTGGAAATGGGAGGAGATGTTTGGGACTGAGCGAAGGTCAGGAGACAGTCCTTGTTTGATGTAGGCGCGCAGGTTCGTGTGTGAAATTAGAGATGCAGAGAACGGAAAAGTGGAGGAAAAATAGCAAGAGTTTTCAGTGTGTGGTTCATGGGCCAGGAAGGGTCGAGTTTTTGTTTTGTTTCCCCCTTTCATGCAGTCCGCCTTATCTCCGGAACAGGGAGGAAACTGCAGCTCTGAGGAGATGTGTGCAGGATGAGAGCAGAGGAGGAGAAGAAAAAAAAAAGAGTGTTGGTTTTCATGCTTATTTTTGATTTAAAAAAAAAGGAAGAGGGGTTTTAAGTTTTTTTTTCCTTCCTTTCTCTCTCTCCTCCAAGTTGAAGAATGAATATTTTATCTAAAAAATCACTAATTTTTGTCATTCTATCTCAGTCTTTTGCTTTTTTCCAAAGCTTGATGTCGTGGTGTGTCGTTGTCTGTCTTGATGGGACGGACTGAGGTCGCGCAGAGGACGACGGGGAGGAAAACACCTGAGGGTGGCGGCTTGTGTCTGCTGGGACAACAGAGGTGGGCCCTGAGGATGACCAACTCCTGAGAGAGGCTCCTGAAGGGTGGTGGCTTGTCGTCTGCTGGGTCGCTTCATAGCTGCTGCAGAGCTGCTACCTGCCAGCGCACCTGAGGATGGGTGTTCGTGCTCATCTGTGATGTGGTGTTGATGACCACACCTCTGAAAAACGAGACGTGTCCTGATGAGGACAGTTGGGGCTCTTTGCCACGAGTCACGAGATGAACAGACGGGACGGCTTCAAATGTCCTGTACATCGGTCCTGCTGGTAACAAGTGTGGGCAGAGCGTGGGCAGAGCAGTGGTGTCCGGCGCGTGTAACGTTCCAGTGCAACGACCTTGTGCATCGACCTTTAAGGTGTGCGAGTTGTTCCAGAGGGTGGAGCCGTGCACGATCGTGAAGTGACTTGGGAACATTTTCATTTTTTATTGTTCTTTGAGTTTTTATTTTGTTTTATTTTACCTGAAGTAATAAAATAAATGATGATTAATTTGAGATGACATGCATATATACAGATATGTGCTACAAACAGGAATAGGTTTTATCTGGACAGTAAAATCGTCCTCAGAAAATACTTAGGTGTTCTTTATTTTTATTTTTCTGGGTGGATGAGTTGTACACTTGTGGTAATTGACTAATTGGCAATTTCTGCCTTTTTCTGGCAGTCTCCATTGATTTTGGGTCACTTCTGATGCGCAAGGAACGGACCCGATCCATGGTGCTGAAACTTGTGATTGAGTTTGTAAGTCTGGCTGTTTGATTTCAAGGCGTTCACGTGTTGAACAGGAGAAGGTTTATACATAAAGTTTTACAGTGGTTTAAAACTAATAAAATGAGAATGTGCGGTATCCCTCCTTACTTTTGTATTTTAGTGCTTTGTTTTGTAGGAAGGATCATATAATTAGATTAGTTTGTAACACTGTCTTAGAAATGTCCCATGAGGTGACAGGGAAAAATTTCAAAATTAGTCAAAAAATCATAGGGTGGAATGAACAGATTAAGAAGTATTAATGTTTTTCTGACTAAATGTTTATCAATTTTTAAGTTAAGAATTAATGCTTAATGCAACACTTGTGAGAAAAAACATTTTAGTTCAAGATGTTTCATTAAAGTCTTGAAGTGGGGGGTTTTGTGGCTTTGCTTCAAAGGTCCAGGGTTTCTTTGAATGATAAGGGGTCCCATCCTTCTCGAAAAACTGGTCTTTGATGGAATGAATGCATATCACCCATCTCACTTCAAACTTTGCAGTTCTTCTGAAAGGGAGTTAGGCAAATAATATGTTTCCATGCATCTCACAGCCAAGTTTGTGAGATGTTGACGAGCACAGCTCAGCAATTAAGGGCAGGCTGACCTTGTGGCTGATAGATGAAACAGAAAGCTTTTGACTATCTTGAAAAAACAAAGTTTGATTGAAAACAGATTTAACTGGGAGTGAATGCTCACGAAGGTATAAAATGAGTTGCGCTCGGATAAACAATTTGAGAGTCTGCTCCGAGTCCTGATCAAGACGTCGAGCTGCGTTGACATGTATCCCTGCCAGAAACTGTGATGGCTCTCCCAGTTGTGTCAAGAGGTGAGGGATAATGATTTTACGTCAATGCCTTGTTGTGTGTGTGCTGTTTAAGTTCTGTGGCGGAGTTACTGACACATTTCTCTAGCAGATAACAGTTTGTGTATCTGAACATGTATGTTTTTACTTTTTTCTGTCACAAGACTTCTTTAATAAATATCCATTATTTTTAATTAAGTCTGTTTGTTTTCTTCCAAACCAGTAAGTGTGCCCACCTTTCACGGACTGACAAAGATGTTAAAACATTAATTATTTGGGGTTGATCTGAAATTTCATAAAGCAGGGACCCATGTGGTTTTAGTATAATGGTCACAGTATGGGAAGCCCATGTGTGATAACTATATTGACCCCAAGTGGGATAAGTGTTGTATAACCTTACATGGGTTCAGCCTTGGCATGGATATACAGGCCCTAGTTCATTTTTAATGTGTGCTAACTTGGAATGGGACAGAAATGGACATCATTATATGGGACCCATGTGGTTTTGGTATAATGGGCCCGGCATGGGAAGCCCATGTGGGCTAACTGTATTTACCCCAAGTGGGCTAAATGTGGGATGATCTTACATGGCTTCAACCTGGGCATATATATATAGGCCCCAGCTCATTTTTTTATGTGGGCTAACTGGGAATGGGACAGACATGTGCATCAGTATATAGGACCCATGTGATTTTAGTATAATGTGCCCAGCATGGGAAGCCCATGTGGGCTAACTGTATTTATCCCAAGTGGTATAAATGTGGGATCAACAGATACAGATTTAAACTGTACATTGAATTTACATTTATAAATTCAATGTATATTTTAAATCTGTATCTGTTGATCAAAACCAACAAGAATTACAACTCATAGTGCCACAATCAAAAGCTAAACTAAAAAACAGGAAGTGAACCGTGTTGATTTCCCATCATGCTTAGCGGTATATTAGTGTTCAATTATAGTTTAAATCTGTATCCGTTGATCAAAGCCAACAAGAATTACAACTCATAGTGCCACAATCAAAAACGGGGAGTGGACTATGTTGATTTCCCATAATGTTTAGCAGTATTTTAGTGTTCCGGGCTGCACCATGAGTCAGAAGGACATCTGTGTTGTAGAACTGCCTCTTGTTAAAGATTGGGTACTATCTTTTGTGAGGCTCAGAGTGTTCTTTGAGTGTAACTCACACAATGTTAAGACAGAAGTCACAGAGTATGGTGCAATATACGTGCTCTTGGCAGGTTGGATCGGAAAATCCGACACATAAATTATGCTGGTAAGAACACACATGGGATCTGTAATGAGCCTTATGTAAATTAACCATCTAGGAACCACTGAAAGCCCAGACAGTGCCCATTATAGTCTATCTGGGCAAACCCACGTGGGGCCACCATGGAAACTGTGGACAAACCCACTTATAACCCATATTTTTAGCCCAGTTGGGACCCAGTTTAGTCTCAGGTAGATATTCTTCAAGGCACACACATGGGTTTTACATGGGTCTCACATCTGGGTCCCACTGAAAGCCCAGTCAGGGCCCATTAAAATCTATCTGGGCCAACCCATGTGGGGCCACCATGGAAACTGTGGACAAACCCACTTATAACCCATATTTTTAGCCCAGTTGGGACCCAGTTTAGTCCCAGGTAGATATTCTTCAAGGTACACACATGGGTTTTACATGGGTCTCATTTAAGTTAAACATATGGGTCCCACTGAAAACCCAGTCAGGGCCCATTAAAATCTATCTGGGCCAACCCATGTGGGGCCACCATGGAAACCGTGGACAAAACCTTTTGGGGCCCATGTTTTTTGCACATATGTATACCATATGGGGCCCACCTGTGCATGCTGGCTGGGGGGAGTCAGATAAGAATTGACTAATATTTTCACATCAGGTACACATTGTAATTTCTGTGGCCTTCAGTCTGTAAGGGCGATTCTGTTCCAAAGTGATCCAATTCGGGACTTTTTCCACTGATCCAAGATGTTGACCACAGTTGTCCAGAGTCCCAATCCGAGGGTGATCTGTTCACCCTCTGGATAAGCTCGCAAACAGCTGATTTCTGATGTTGACCACAGCGTCCAGAGTCCAAATCCATGGGTGATCTGTTCACCCTCTGGATAAGCTCACAAACAGCTGATTTCTCTAGGTCACGGCGCAGACCAGACGTCGGGTGCTCCAGGCACTTAAGTCCTGCTGAAGTCTCCCTCATTTTGCGATAGACCAGTGCTCCACAAACGCCAAAAAGCAAAGTGCTGCCATCATAATCCAATATAATCCAAGATTCTTCACCTCCACAGAGCACTCCCAGGAATCCACGGAATCCATGGCGGAATCCATGGCATATCCTCCGTCACTCTGTGAGGGTGGAAAGGCTCCCCTTGTGCCATTCCTTCTGTAGAGATCTTGTTTGTAATACCATATTTGTTCAGTTTTTCAAGGAGAATGGTGTGATCAATAGTATCGAATGCTTTTTTTAAATCAACAAAGATACTGATACAATATTGTTTTTGATCGACAATAGTAGTAGAAACATTTCACCCTCACTCCAGAGGGCTTCATCAGTCAGAATAGTTCCAGCAAACTGCTCCCCCAAAAGCAATCAACTCAAGTGGACCAACCAGTTTGCTGGAGCCAAGATGGTTTCTGGAGGCCGTCCTGTCCCTCGTCGACTCCTCCCAGGCAGGCAGCCAAAGCCAAAGTGGTTCAAGACAAGAAAGTTCATGCTCAATAATCCACTTGAGTTGTTTGCTTGTGGGGGAGCAGTGTGCTGGAGCTACTCTGACTGATGAAGCCCTCTGGAGTGAGGGTGAAACGTTTCTACTAAAAAGAAACTGTCCAGATGACCTGATTGAGAATTATCAGATTTGATACCTGGATTATTGAGCATGAACTTTCTTGTCTTGAACCACTTTGGCTGTGGCTGCCTGCCTGGGAGGAGTCGACGAGGGACAGGACGGCCTCCAGAAACTATCTTGGCTCCAGCAAACTGGTTGGTCCACTTGAGTTGTTTGCTTGTGGGGGAGCAGTGTGCTGGAGCTACTCTGACTGATGAAGCCCTCTGGAGTGAGGGTGAAACGTTTCTACTAAAAAGAAACTGTCCAGATGACCTGATTGAGAATTATCGGATTTGATACCTGGATTATTGAGCATGAACTTTCTTGTCAAAGGTAACTTGTTTTTTCATATTATACTAAAACTTATAGACAAGTTGTACAACAAACTTAATGTAATCTGTCTTTTAACAGGTTGGAGAGGCTAGATGAGACATCTCCTGGAACCAGTTCTAAATGATACAATTTATGTTTATAAATTACAGTTCAGAAGAGATTGTGTGTAAACTTGCACAGGTTTTGAAATTGTATTAAAGATTTACTAAATATGAATCAATATGTTAAAAAAACTAAAGGCTGTATTTTATTTTGAGTTAAATGTTAATACACTATGGTAGGTTGAAGTTACTTTTGTATTTATATATTTTGAATTATTTGTCTGTGATGGACTGGAGACCTGTCCAGGTGTAGTTGGGATGTCCCAACACCTCTCACACAGTGATGGCTGGATATGGACACCAGTGACCCCCGTGACTCGAAAAGGAAGAAAAGGTTAAAGATGATGGATAGATGAATTATTTGTTCCTAGATTTTTCTTTTATTGTTTTAGAGAAATCCAGGCAACTAAGCTAACCTAATACTGGCAATTCAAGTTACAGAATTTAATGCATTCCTGTATTATTTGTTCCTATTTTTGGTATAAATATCAAATTAGGCAAAAAATATATAAAATACGGAACCTAAAATTATTGTTTTAAATAAATCTATTTGTTTACATTGTTGTTTAATATTCTTAGTTTAAAATTATTGTTTTAAATAAATGTTCCATTTGTTTACATTGTTGTTTATTCTTTTCAGCTCGTCAGTTATAAAACTGAAATTAAATTTATGACCTTCTAAAAAAGCTAAGTCTGGTCCTCTGGACATTCAAAAAACAAAACAAAACAAAGCAAAAAAATTGTAGAAACGTTTCGTCTTTCGTCCGAAAGACTTCCTCAGTCTAAGGTGCTGTGTTCAGCTCAGTCTTATAAATAGTACCCTCTCACAGTGTTACACAACCAGTTGGCTGATGACAGCCGAAACCAGCTGCTCACATGATCAAGGAGGACCATCAGCCTAACGATGGATTGTTAGCACCCTGATGGTTGGTTGCTATTCATAGAGGGCTGAGTGATACTAGCAATAACAGCATTGTAACCCTGATAGCAAACGGATTCCGGACCGGATCCGTTCCGGATCTACCATAGGATCCGAAACGGATGCTTAAAACGGATCCGGATCGGAGTCCACTTGCACAGCGGATCGGATCCGATTCGGATCCGGATCACAGATCCAGATCGGATATGGTCCGGACCCTATCCGGATCCACTCATTAAAGAGGGTTTTTGGGTACATCCGGCCCGGATCCGTTTTGGACCCGTTCATGGAATGTTTCATCCGGCCCGGATCCGTTTTGGACCCGTTCATGGAATGCTTCATCCGGCCCACATCCGTTTATGTTACTCATATCGGAGGTGGACTAATTTGGTCCAGAACCTTTATTTATCATGAATTGAGAGAAGTAGCTAAAAACTTGTATACCAGCTCCAAAAAGACTCCATACATCTAACCAGTTTAACATTGAACACATGAAAATAATTTATTGTGAAGCTGCAAAAGACCTAAAATTGGGTTCTGAGTATATTTACAGTTTTGAGGCTGCACAATGGCGCAGTTGGTAGTACTGTTGCAGGTGTTAAAATCCCAGCCAGATGTCTTTCTGCATGTGTTTGCATGTTCTCCGTGTACATGCATGGGTTCTCTAGGTACTTCATCTCGTCTGTTATCCACAAACTATGCTGTACTGTTCTCCCTACTCTATACCAGGACAAAACGAAGCCCCTTTTTTTCATTTATCAAGACTTTAAAGTTTTCACTTTTTAACCCAGGAAAGTTAGTTAACAGAACTCAAAAATTTAAGTACAAGATGAGACATTTTTAAAGGTAACAAAAATCAATTTTTATTAGTTTGTTGCCCTTGATCTAAGTACAGAATACATGTACGGTACTCAGAAATGTTGACTTTGTATTAATCAAAGCACATGAAACAAAACTTACAAAAAATCTCAAGCAGCTGATAATGTTTAAATACATCAAGTAGAACAAACTTGAAATGACTACACTGTTAAAATAAATAGGGTGGTTAAACTTAAAACCTTGAGTTCAAAAGCTGCCTTAAAAACAAGTTAACGCAACTTCAAATGTTTTTTTTCCAACTTAGGATGGCAAGCTAGAAAAGTAGCCCAATTTATGATGTCATTGTTTAAATATGATACCATAAGTTGAAATGACTAACTATAGAACATTATTCATTCTCCAAAAATTGAGTACTGGTACTCTTGTCAAGTAAAATTACAATCATATTCTATTTGAACTCAAATAACTAAGTTATACCCTTGTTTAATTAATGTTTACCGGTACTTGTTGTATGAACTTCATACTCTGAGTTTAAACAACTTGCAAAGTTACACTATCCATTCATAAAAACTTGTTTTCATTTGTTAAAGTAACAAACAATTACTGTATACCCGATATATACTTTCAACTCTCATGTTAAAGTTAAACTGACATACCAATTCCCTTTTTGAATTCATTTAACTCAAGATTTTAAGGCAGCAATTGAACTTAAAAAAGCAATTTAAGTAAACTAACATTTCCAAATATTGTTCCCTGTCTCCACTAAGAATGCCAAGTTCACCATTTTCCTAAAAATAATTACACCAAATATGCTTCCATTTCAAATATGAAATATTAATTTTTATCTTTCTCTATCAAATACAGATGAGACCAGCCTTAAATCAAGTGTAAAAGAAAACATTTGTCCAAGACAAGCAGAAGTGTTGACATTTACTGGAGGACCGAAACTGACAAATAAAAACAGAAATACCATATGTATATACATAATATACATATATATATACATAATATATATATATATATATATATATATATATATATATATATATATATATATATATATATATATATATATATATATATATGTAACATAGTTAATATTGAATATAATTCCACTTGTCATTACTTCCAAGTTTAGGTTCATGTGTAATGGGTGAAACAGCGCCCCCTCTGGCTGATTGGCGGTTATAAATATTGTGAACACAGACATCTCATTGCCAGTTAATACAAGATGGGCATGAGGTAGGTCCACTGAGTTAAACGCTCCAGTAAAATATTATGTTAGCTTGATGCTGACATGAAATGATTTTCCTCATAAGGTGCTGTACCCGCTGTGATGAACCTGATTTATGATCAGTCCATATTCTGTTCTGTACAGGTACACATTATTTTATTTATTTGTATTTCTGTTTAATATTAATGTTGTAAATACGGCAGTGGCCAGTTAATACAAGATGGGCATGAGGTGCTGTACCCGCTGTGATGAACCTGATTTATGATCAGTCCATATTCTGTTCTGTACAGATAAACAACGTTTCACCTCATCCTGTCTCCTGGTCCTTAATAACACAACGCAGACCTGATTTATTCTGAACGAATTCACCATTTGATGAGGTTACATTGGTGCCTGTGACCCGTTCTTCAACTACTCCAGCGCGAGTGGCTGCGTCTACTTTCTGGAGCCGCGGCAGTTGGTGGGCTGCGTCTACACCCTGGAGCCGCGGCAGTTGGTGGCTGCGCGCGCATCTGTCCCGTTCATCAGACCCGGCCGGTACCGCAGCCCCGTGTGGATTCTTCGCTGCTCAGTCTGGTAGTGCAGTGGCCAGTCTGAAAGTGTGGAGCTATTTTTTTAATTCATTTTAACCGTTTTGTGTTGATTGAGCGCTGTGGCTGCACTATGATACAGGAGGTCTTTTTTTTTTTCTTTCTTTTTCTCTCTCTCTCTCTCTCTCTCTCTCTCTCTCTCTCTCTCTCTCTCTCTCTCTCTCTCTCTCTCTCTCTCTCTCTCTCTCTCTCTCTCTCTCTCTCTCTCTCTCTGCGCTGCGCTCTCTGAAGGAGGAGGGGCACTTTGAGACAAAATAAGTTTTAATGTTTTTACAGCTTTTTCATTCAGGTTTTTCTTGTTGATTTGTTGAAGGTGCACTTTTGCTCGTGTTTAATTTGTAAGTGATCAAATTAATAATAATTAATAATAATAATAATTAATAATAATAACTGAAAATTATTATTATATATATATTTTTTTTTTTTTTGTTGCTTTTGATCATTAAGGGCTGAGTTATGGCAAGCAATAATTATTTTGGTAGGGGGAGGGGGTTTGAAATGTTTACTCCTATGCCTGCAGTTGCCAGAGGTAGGGGTTTGTATTTGAATACCCCAGAAGCATCCACACCAAAATCAAATTTTGTTTATGTGGGTGAAAGAGTTAATGACACTGTTAATGCTCCACAGTGTGAAGTTGATGGTAGACTTTTGAGTGACATAGCTTCACGAATTGGAGTTTCAATAGGTGAAAGTATTGCAGCTTGCATTGAGACCCGTTTGAGTAATACAGTGGGTCCAGGGGTGGTTGGAGCTACAGCTAACGAGTCTACCATGTTAAATGTCATTGTTCGCCCTGATGTGAAAGAACCTGTGAGTTTTAAAGGGGATCATGATTCATGTTCAGTCCAAGAGTGGGAGGTTATGATGTTAACTTATATGAGAAAGAAAGACATCCCTGTGGCTGAACAGGCTGATGAGGTGATCTCTAAGCTGGTGGGGAGGGCACATGAAGTAGTTAAAGTTGGCATACGCAGTAAGCCAGTTTTAAATCTGACTACAGGACCTGAGCCCATTTTTGAGATACTGAAGCAGCACTTCAGTGATACTATGTCCTCTAGCTTGCCCTTAGCAGACTTTTATGCTACGGTGCCCCACCCTGACGAACATCCCTTTGACTATTGGCTGAGACTTAACAAAGCTTTGGACATGACAGAGGACTCTTTAAAGAGACAAAATAAAGCTTTTGACTCTCTGTCTGGTGATCTAGCTGCCATGTTTATCCAGAACTGCCCTGATCCTGAACTGTCACTCATATTCAAATGTAAGCAGCTGAAAGATTGGACAGTGGCTGAAATTCACGAGAAGCTTGTTGAGAATTGCAGAAATCGCAAGCGACTAACCAAACACAAAATGTCAAGCATCCTGTCTTCCCAGCACCAGGAAGTCACCTCGTCTGTGCAGAGTGCGACACTCCGTACTGAAGTACTACCTACAGCTGCTGCTATTGGGAAGACAGCTGAGAGCTCGCCAGACCGCCTGGACCAGGTCATCGCTCTACTTGAACGTGTG